>BROG01001219.1:0-94463 GCA_030159075.1 Atrina japonica
ATAGCAGATATTGTGAAATCCATCTCTGTGTGTGCCTATTTCAATTTGAAGACCTTTGCATATTGTCACGTATATCAATGCCGATTAAAGGACGTCCTCAAAAGTATTTCAAAACTATGGTAGCTGTATTAATAACGCATTCGGAAATTCATCGCTTTATGAATTTTGCTTACGCTATGCAAATTTGTATCTATACCATTTCAGTTGAATATATTGCATTGTTTTCCTTCTTGACGAATAGATTAAATATTAATGTAAACTGAAATATGCAAATACGTTCGTATTAACTGTTTTGATATTATTCTTGTAATGTATTTGCATAGTTATTTGTATCTAAAAATAAATATGCCATGCTCTATTAACATCAGACAATGATCTTCAAAATCACTATTGCGGAACGTTCATGACACGTAACAAAAATCTTGTTATCATATCAAATGTCAAAATTTCAGTAATCTATTTGGAGAATAGAAAATAATAATGAAAGTATATATTGCTCTTTATCAGTTCGACACAATACCGATGATCATGTTTGTATAACCTCTCCGGGACTTCACTGGAGCAGTAACAATGAACGAATCCTTTTAGATGATAACAGTAATATTTATAAACCTTTGCTATAATTAGTGGGACAGTGTAAATATCAATATAAACAACTATGGATCTTCACTATGGGTTTTTTGGGGAAAAAATTCACTTGAAGACCCACAGTTGTGAATAGTAATATTTACAGTTCAATTTTCTGCAAGAACCTGGACTAAAATTAAACACTCCATGTGTATGGGACATACACTTTATTGGTTCATTAATATGAAGTGTATTGCTTACTCTACTGTCAACATTATTAGGAATAAAATCTATGTCATCTATTGTAGGATCTATGTGTTCTCATTCAAAATCATTGCTAAAAACATACACAGAAAAATTAAATGTCAGTTGTAGAACTTTCACATATTTGCTTAGGATCAGAACACGCTTTCAAAAAAAATCAGTAATTTCATGCTTTATAACCTCACTAACATGTTGAGAATAAAACTGTAAGGAACCTTCACTTTCATTCACTTGATGTTAGTTATGTGTCTACGACTAATGTCACCTGTATTAAGAACATAAAGCACTCACTGAATAAAGTTTACATTTTCAAGATAATTTTCCTAATTCAGAAATTTTATTCATGAATTCAGACAGCGAATTTTTTCCAAGTGAAATATCACATTACCATATGTCACCATCAGTAAATGAGTCCTTAAGGCGTTGCCACAGATCATTGCGGTCTAGATGAAATTTTGAAAAAACACATCTCAAAAGAGATATTGGACAATTTTTATTATCTGAAAAGTGAAAAAATTAAAACAACTGACAATTTGTTACATAACTGAGAAAAACACATATGCCTAGTCTATTTTTTTGTTCTTGATGTTCACCATAAAGGATAACATCTAGTTTTAATTAATTAGATATAGGTATGTTTATATTTTTGTTTTTATTAATTTGAATATCAATTATCATTAAAAACACAGGGGCAGATATGCGTCTGTTAGATCTATAACCATAAATTGGCACAGTATTGATACTAATTCAGAATGTGAAATGAATAATCATCACCTTTCACTTAATAAATTCCGCCTACTTAAACTGATTTGGTGGCATAATTTCTATGATTTTTGTCTAGCTTGCTTGGTATTCATTTTTCCGTACAATGCCATCCGTGCCGACATGAAAATTATCTTTAAGCCATATTTCGAAGATTTTCCCTTCCCGTCGCCATAGTTAGAGTATTATTTCAAAGCATGCATTTCTCTGGATCTCAAAGGGCGTACTTCTGTTAAAAAGGAATCTCGTCAGAGTAGTTTCTTGAAATCTTGTTCCGAAATTAGAAATAGGTAGTTACTGCTCAAAAACTTGATTGTTCTTGGGGAAAGTGGCAAATTTTATACAATACATGTTAGTTATTTCCTTGATATAGCAATTCAAATTTTATCTAATATTTTGAAATGACGACTTCCTGAATAACGGCGTCCAATTCCCTTGCTCCTTGGTAAAATTGTTGTAAAGCGTCATTGAGATCATTTGGATGATATGACTCAGTCCAGCCCGATTCCTTTAGAAAATCTCTGAAGCACTTAACAGCCACTTCAGTTGATTTCTTTTAGCGTTAATAGCAATATTTTTTCAATATCCGAATGTTTCAGAAATAGAAATGTCTGGGTTGATGATTCGTCACCGGCAGCTGTCATTGATTATTACAAACGTCTTTTTGACGGAAAACACCGTGGAGTTTCGTATCATGAACGACTATTCTAGTGGGGACTCCGAATAAGAGGAAATATGACAGGGGAAATGGAGCACGTGAGAGAAACGTGACTTTTGTGTTCCTGGTCAAGTGAATATGCTTGTCCAATAACGAATAAATTTGTATCATAGAGGTATAAGATTTGATTTGATTTTGATTTAATTTAGATTTTTTTGCTTTACGCCATACTCAACAATTTTTCAGTCATATGATGGCGTCCAGTTTTTTTTTTTTGGTGGAGGAGAAACCCCGGTTACCCGGGTAAAGACCACCGACCTTCCGCAAGATAAAGGTATAAGACATAAACATGTTGCTTCCACACAAAGTCATAAACACACACACACATACACACATACATACACACACAAACTTCAATATGTATACCCTCGCTGCATTGACAGCAGTCCATAGTACAGGCCAAACTTTGTAGAGCATAACCTATAGCTATATAGATATTGATGTCTCAATATAAGTGAAAAACTCTTGATATGATGTAAAACAACAATCGTTACAACGACAGAACAGCTGGGCATAGTACCGGTGTAATGTAGAAAATTGACCCGCATAGAAAAACTGCCCGGGGTCAATATTCTACGTAGGAATCATGCCCAGGTTCTTCTAGAAAATTGACCCATACCTGTAGAAATGTTTTCTACGGATTTAGAGATGTGCACAACGAGTAAATAACGATAAATATGAATAACGAGAGTTTCTGAAGTATAAATACTACGTGAGATTTAAGGGTATTGAACCACGTGATGACTCAGTGATTGATGAACACAACATCTTATATCGTAAACTCTCAAACCAAACTCCTATCTTCATATAACGAAAACATAAACGGCAGAAAAAGCACAATACATTTCAGGAGAACAAATGCGATTTAATGTACTTTTATCAATTCTGCATATTTACGGTCAGTATAATAGTCTTGTTTGCGATTTTTCTATTTCACTGGGTGAAATGTTGAGTTACCTTTTCGTTGACGGTTGTTCAGACGTCTGTGCCAATTGTTACGAGGATTCGTTCCTCACGTATATCATTTGGACTTGACTGTGGACTCACGGTGTGTGTGACCGGTCAACAGGGGATACTTACACCCCTATGGCTCCTGATCCCACCTGTTGGTTTTCAGAAGTCCGTAATTGTGCATTTTTGCCGGATTTGTATCTGTGTCCTGGACATCCTTAGGATTAATAGTGTGGTATCTGAGATGTTGTATATAATGATTTGTTCACAAAATAAAAACAGATCGATGTAAACTCATGAAAACCAAGTTTGGCACAAAGTTATAAGTAACTTACGAGAGAGTAGTTTTCACATTGATGGAAATAGATGTTCATGTTTAACTGTTTATTTGACACCTATGTTCTATGTTTTCCATCATGTTTGTAATTTTTCTCTCTTTTATGATATCAAAACCAATCCGTCCGCAGACGTAAGACCGAGAAAAAACATTGGAATAACCTATGCGATTTACCGTCGAAAACAGAGTGCAGATGCCCAAAGATCATTAATATGTTTTGTGTTTACACGATCATCTTCGTAGATGCGCACGAGATGTGCTAGTTGAGTGAAGTTACTCGCAGTACCCAAGACGAATCTTACCAAGACAAAGACCTAAACCGACTGAATGACAAACCATACCCAACTATCAATAGAAGAATACCTTTGTAATACCATATTTTGATATCACATATAAGCTTTCGTATGTCAAGATATTATCATACATCTTTAAAACATTGACGTTATACTATTGGTGGCATTCCATGATAAAAATTTGGAGGATGTGTATGCAGCAGTTATATACAAATTAAAATGTCCTTGCATCATATTGAGTTATTTTACACTAAAGTAATGTTCTATTTAAATTCTAAATTTCCCAAAAGCTAAGATTGTCATTTTTAAAAGAGTGGGTACTCTTTAAAATAGATTTAGGTTTATTATTTCGCCTTGTATGATACCACTGTTTTCTTTCTAAAATATAAATTTATCATTTTGTTCGAGCTGATCTATCGAATTGATGAAGCCTTATTGACATAAACGGTCGTATTGAGCATGTGTGTACGTTGCCGTTTAAGTAAAACTATAACTTTAGTGCTACTAATAATACTTCAATTCAATGATACTGAAATATTGTCAATGAATATGTGTATATATAATTACTACATCGGTAATTTTCATTTTATTTTTCCAATAGTACTTCCTTTGTACACTTGATAGGCCTGGAAATATTTGGAACCGCTGACTAATGACGTCATAGTTAGCACAGGACAAAACACGACCCTGCGTGAAACATTTTTAACATTGAAAACGCCCATCTCCGTGAAATTTGTATTATATAGAGGTTATTCAACAACTATAGTAGTAAGATATAAAACTTTTATTCAGTCCAATGATTCAAAGTTTAAAATTTTAGTTATGTATTCCTATTTTCGAAGTGATCTGCACGGACAGTAGTGACTTCGACACCTCAGTTGTTCTTGTTGTTGTATTGTTGTTCAACGTCCCACTCAAGAATCATTCACCCATATCGGGACGTCAGCAAATACCAGTAAAGGGATTCAAATTTTGGCCTATGGTCGGCACTTACGGCCTTTGAGAAGCGAGGGTTATTTAACGTGGCGATACCAACTGTGAAAAGGGACATCAGTTTTTAATGCCTTATCCAAAGGAAAGGAAAAGCAAATCGCCTCCGCCGAGTTTCCAAACCCACAACAATCCGGTTGCGAATCGAGCACGGTTCTCTCGGCACCTCGATTATGTATATTGACATCTATAGGTAGTTATATCGGTACTATAAACGGAATCCATAGGTCTATATTATATGGACTTTTTAATGTGATTTAGTACTGAAGTAATCTCGGAAAGAGCAAGTGATTTCGGCAATTGCTTTCAAGTAATTTTATTATCGACACTATGATAACATATAAATTCTGCATTGTGTATCACATATATGGATGAATAATTCGAATTTAGATTTTTGGTTGTCTACTAAAGTGTGTGCGTGTGTGTGTGTGTGTGTGTGTGTGTGTGTGTGTGTGTGTGTGTGTGTGTTCTTATATTGTTGCTTTGAATTGCCAGGTAGAATGATTGCGAATGGGGCCTCATAAAACCACATTTTCGGCATTATCTCTTTAATTACAAAATCATTTGATTTAGATTCCTTTTAATTCTTTTAATTACATCCGAACAACTGTTTGGCTAATAAAATGTCTTAATAACAATTAACAATACAAGCTTAAACTTAAAAATATATATATATGAAATTAAATGTAAATTAATTCAATAATGAAATTTTTTACTTTAACTGGCTCATAAAGTTACTTTTTAGAACCCATTGAAATGAATCTTCATGGGTGTCATTATGAACATTTTCAAGTTTAGAATTAATATCAACACATGCGCAAACGGTTTTTTCCAAACGCCTATTCAACCACACAAAATGCCGATTTCCATATTTCCGAAGATCCGAAATCACTCGGTGCCAATTTGACTTGGGTACGAGCTGACAAGCATTACTATAAATAGACAACAAGTAATCGTACTATTTTAGCACTTTATTTTGTGTTTTCTTCAACGAGATACGAAAAATTACTCAATTCGGTTAGATTGGATTCACTTGAAATAAATTTCATACCATTAGGAAAATAAACTACTACGCATGATTACGAACTTTCCGATGTGAAGTCGTTATGAATATTGCCCACAATACAATTTGTTTCTTTGGTCCATGCCCAGTAATATTATTTATTATTTTAACATTCGTTATACTTTTAAACATCACTAAAAGAAAAAATCACGCCTTAGTCGCCGCTAATGCTGTTTTAGTGAGTATGTATTGACAGTTGTGTATCAAGCAAATTGTTATGTAACCCTTTTTGATATGATATACATCTTACTTTGATATGTAGCCTGTAACATATTCTATTGAACGGTAAAGTCGGGACATGTTTTAGGAGCACTCTGTATATACACATCTTTATATTAATTACGTTTTACAAGGTGGTATATATTAAGATTACACAATATAAAAAATTTAAATATAATTTAACTATATTCACTGTTAATCACGAAAGTTAAAGGGGCATTAGTTATGTTTTTTTAGTTTCTTATTAGCTACTTATTTTGATAAACAATAACAAAATGAGATATATAGGCATAATGTAATTAAATTTCTATATATTTTGTGAAAATTGTTTGAGAAACCCAGGTTTGAGTCTTTTTTACTTTCAATTAATTACTAGTGGCTCAACCTTACTATTTGTACCGTACTCAACGTATTTATTCATTTTTACATGCAAATCATAATTAATGTGATGCAATAATTCACATGTAATTGATGAAAAATGATGAGATGTTTCCTAATAACTCAAACTCGTTGCTTTTCAGTCAAAATAACAAAATAAAAATTGAGCTATATTACTGAGTAAATTTGGTGACTTCGGGCCCTGATTTTATTTTCACAAAATATATAGAAATCTATGCCTAATAATTTCCCAAAATGCACTATACATATAACACTGTATCTGTACAAATTCAAGTGATGGTTAGAGGGAGACAACGCTGACAGAAATAATAATTCAACATTTAACAGGAAGGGTAAAGGGAGTCAACTTGTGCATTATTGCCTATAAGGTATATATACCTCTAATTTTTATATTAATTATTCTTTACAAGGTAATATACATTACAGTTAGACAATGTCAAAAGTTCGGATATCGTCAATGAAAACATTACATAAATTTTCCCAACTTCTATATGACGTCGCATAGTAGTCTAAGTACAAACTATTGTGACGAAACTGATCTGAATCGGACAAACCAAAAATGGTATATTGCATTTGATTAACTCATACTTGCTATTTGTATCACTGGACCTGATTATATTTTCACAAAATACATAGGAATATATACCTATATGTATAGCTCTTATTTGTTAGTGTAGATCAAGTACAAATACTCACAGCTAAAGTCCATTTGAATGTTAACAATGTAACTATAGTTAATTATACTATGGTAACCGGTTACTCTAAAATACCATTTTCGAGTTCTTATGTAATCCGTTTTTTGGATCCGAATTTATCTCACGTTGCTTCAACTCTGTTGACCATTTTGTCTTTGCGTGTATCAAGAAATAAAATGCTCGTTAAGATACAATAAATCGAAATTTCACAAATTCCATGTCTGGTTTAGTGTTCAGGTGTTAACGTTAATTTGGTTTTTACATAAATGGACTAGTGACAATAATGTGGCCTCCAGATAGAACTGCATTTTATTCCATTATACACGCAAAGACACATACCGTAAATCGCCAGAGATAACAAAAATGAATCGGCGACTGAAAAATCCGGATCTAAAAATAAATTACGTAAGAAATTGAAAATGATCTATTGTCCACGTTATTCCCCTGTGTCAACAAAATTCGTATGCATCATATTATGATGTTAAAAAAGATTAAGAAATTAAGTTGCAAACATTTTTTTCAAGTTCATTCCGGTAGCACCTTTTTGGTTTCCACATTATTTTATATTGATATTATAAACATAATACTAAAGTTATCATGTCTATATTATATGGCACGATCCAGACAAACTTCTCTCTATCCAAATATAAAGAATACTTGTGTTACTGTACGATACAAACATAGGAAATGCGTTATACTAGATAGACTACAAAATAAATGGCATGCATGAATAGTTTTACAAAGTTTGTAACGATTCCAAAATAAAAATATCATCATTAAAGGATATTTTAACTAGTTTGATTGACAACATGATGCTAGGGTGTATACATTTCTCTTCAGTGAGTCAAATCTGTCTTTTCAGAAACCTGCAGGTGTAAGGTAGAGGCGTCAAAACGATACCAGGGATCATTTTGCTCGGATCCAACATGGATGGTTTTTGTCCTTCAGATGGCAGTACCGTACTGATTTGCATTAAGGTACACAGAAACAGAAATATTCTCGCCTTAGCGAATACTTCGCCTATGCATGACCTCTGCCCAAGTCCAAAAGCCAAAAAACTATTTATAAAAAGAAAATTAAAAAAAATAAGTCTATGGTTTATGTCATAGATGTACAATTTATTAATTCTTTTTGTTATACAGTCAAAATCAGGAATTTAGATGAACATAGGTGGTTTCATTTACAAAACTGTATGCAAACACAATTAAACAACAACACTTATATTATAACGATGCGTCAGTGAGGTTGACAGCGATTAATAATTACATTTATCAGTCGCATTTAATAAAAAAAACTTATTTAGAGATAAAAAATATATTAACCTACACGATAATGAAAGGTCATTGTTGTGTTAACAAACTATAATGATAAAACAATCCATCAGACACCCCCCCCCCCTCTCTCTCTCTCTCATTTCAAGTGCGTCATTTTTAAGTGTAAAATATCTGCTTTATCTTTAAAAGTGAAACATACCGTTTTCTGACATCGTGGTCTGCTGGTAAGATATCACCGTTTTCTTTCAGAAATCTTTCAGGAATAAATTCAAAAGGATCTTTCCATTCCTTGTCGCTTTGGTGTATCGCCCAGAGGTTTGTTAAAATCTGTCATTGAACAAACAAAAATAGTAGAAATCGATTGCAATTCAAATTCTTGTTATACGTCATAACTATATGGATTAAAATTTTAGAATGACAATTATAAAAAATGTGAAAGATTCTTCATAAATATTGCGGGAAACTAAAGAATTATGCTTTTACACACTTAATAATCTGATATTTATAAATGTGTCTTTTCTGTGAGTACAAATATTTGTGATTTTCAACCATTTTAATAATATTTTATAACGATATTCTGGTTTTTTTTTCGTTCGTTCCATGTCAGCAGGTATCGATTGTGGCGTCATATCTTTACATGAGAAAACAACGTCATTTTAACACAAACATATGACGTTACAATCAATATTTTTTCTCATTTTACACACAATCAAATGACAATCACAATCGATACCTGCTACCAGGGGTGGTAAGTCTGGATAATGGAAATACCTGATACTAGCAGTAATGGGAAATAAACATGTGTTTTACGTACAAAAGAGTTCTTTGGGATGATGTAATGTCCAACAGAGATATCTTCGGAAGCAGAATGGAGTATCGATGAAGGTACATGAGAAATAAATCTCAAAGTTTCTAGAATAACTGCTTCATGATATGGCATATTACATCTGTCATTCAAACATGGCTGTCTATCATGTCGGACAACTTCCTCCTGAAGTTTGTCCTGTACTCTTGGTTGTGTCATTAATATCTGTATTAGTGCCAATAGTGTGCCTTTCGTCGTTATGTATCCTACAGTAATATATAATTATATAAGGTATTATAAAATACATAATATGTTAGATTTCATGTGCGGATGGTTGGATATGCACTAAGAATATGAAATATATTAAAAAAGAAGAATTTGAAAATATGAATGTAACTATACATTTTTTCTAGGAAGTATTCGGGACGTTCAGTAGAATCTCAAAGATCTGAAGTTCAATGAGTCGAATTCCTCGATATTTCGAACTATTGACAAATTCTCAAACAATTTTATTATATAACGCTACTGATAAACATTTTCTAAGTCTCTTTTTTAATAGTCAAATTTCTCGATATATCTACCTGCCGTCTTCCATGACATATCGAACCGAGTTCAGTTGTCATGACAATCATGAACTATTTGCATTAGTCCAGAGATCAAGTAAAAATGATTAGCGTTTCATTTCGTGTTAGTGACAAATTATTAACGGGACAAACAAAAACAATAAAATGTACTAGCTGTAAAGATATTGATCAGCATGGAAAGCGTAATTTTTTCATTTAACCAGTGTTCATTGCCATCATTGTCCTTTTCCGATTGAAGTTTTTTCATGAAAGGATAAATTCCAACGTCCCCATTTTCCTAAAATATCAACAACAAAAATTAAAAATACATGTTCAAATTACACTTCTGAGTGTTCAGTAGAATTTACAATAGAACATAAGAGATCTATAAAAAGTTGCTTCACAATTACATCAAATAACCTGTTAATTTACGTGACAGAAACTTCATTTTCAGTTACGTTCGTTAAAAGTAGATTTGTTTTTAGTAAAACAAATAGTTCATACGGAATGTTCATCAAGCATTTTCAGAAGTCCATCTCGTTGTGTGATGAATTTATTGTACACTTTTGTATATGGCAAGGGAAGAAAGCGGAGAACTGGTAGGTGGTTATACAGTGTATCCAAACCAGGATTTGCCAGAGAGTTTCCTGTTTCATCTAATTCTTTCAAATATTTGATGAAGTTATTATTACGTTCTTTCCTCCTACCAACCGACTGAAATGGAACCGAATATTAATATAATCAATACGCATCAATACATCTTATGAGAACAAATTATTTATCAAATATCTAATAGGACAACTAAACACACACACAGATAGATAAATGGATGGATGTACACACATATACACACACACACGATCGATCAGAATTTCAAAGTATTAGGTTCACATTTTCTTGTAAATACTCTACACTAATATAAAAAATATATTTCATACCAAAGTATAAATCTATATGATGTTCAGGATGTAGATACATATTTGGTAAAAGTTGGTCAAACACAGACCTCTGGAAATCAAGAGGTGGGATCAGGTACCATTGAGGAGTAAGCATCCATAATCAACCGGTAACATTCCGGCCGTGAGTCCACAGTGAAATCCAAATGAAATACACGAGGAACGAAGCCTTGTCACAATTGGTACTGACGTCTCATCAACCGTTATCGAACAGACAACTCATACTTCACTTAGTGAAATAGAGTAACTGCAAACAAAACTATTATACCGGCCGTAAAATATGCAGAACGATGACATCAAATGCGGTTTTCGATACCCCTGTGTCAATAAGATGTCAGTGAGTAGTTTACTTTTGTATATGAAATGTTCACATGTTGAACACGCCCTAGTATATCGGATCATTTGTGAAAAATAAATTCTATATGGAGGGATATTAGTTCTAAAATGTGAAAATTTTGCGATGAGACAGCTAAAATCGTCGTGTTTGTCGTATAGCTTAGTTGTTTATTTCTCGTCTGTGTCTATAGTAAGTAAAATGTCTAAGTATGAAGCGTGTGTGCTTGATTCTGTTGCATCTTTTTTTTCTACTCCGCTGGGATATATTGCATTAAAATATGTATGAAAATTGTCGTTATGAATTGACAAAACGTCGTCGATATATCTAAATTAAAGGACACCGTTGGGTTTTTCTTCTTTAGATGCAGTTTCTGAATAAAGTCCGCTTCGTGTGAATGATTAAGGAGCAGGCCAGTCAATAAAGGGATACAATTGATTCCCATAGGAATGCAGACAGTTTGTTGAAAGACCATGTCTTCTTCTGGTGACAACTACACATACATTTTGAAGAGATGTTCAAAATAAGAACATTTCTGACAAGCTTTAGCTATTCTTTATTTATCTTAATCGTTATTGTATTCTTAGCTGCCAATGTTTTTTTTAAGGTCACATGTATAATTGTGCATCAAAAATAGCTTAACTTCTCAATAATCAAAAACAATATTATATTTTTATAATAATATTATTTTAGCTATCGGTATCTGTAAGATTTCAAGTAATGAACTAAAACTATAATTTACGTAAATATTTAATTCAAATATATTTGTTATCATATCGACACAAATATGCTAATAGCATTCAATTTGTCTTTCTGAAATATCCGTTGTGTCCAGTATGGTTTTTTTCTATTACATGGTATCCATGGTATCGGAAAATCGTATTGTCGTCATTTCGTATTGTAATATCGTCATTTCGTAATATCGTCATTTTGTATCGTAATATTGTCATTTTATAATATCGTCATTTTGTATCGTAATATCGTCATTTCGTATCGTAGTATGGTAATTTTATATCGTAATATTGTCATATGTTATCGTAATATCGCGTTGTATTAAACGAATCAGCC
Organism: Atrina japonica; assembly: GCA_030159075.1. Taxonomy (NCBI): domain Eukaryota; kingdom Metazoa; phylum Mollusca; class Bivalvia; order Pterioida; family Pinnidae; genus Atrina; species Atrina japonica. Next base: position 12,259 of record BROG01001219.1, read on the forward strand.
ACCAAAGATACATATAAAAGCTTTATATAATGTTTTGTTATGTTTTATATTAAACGGTGCTTACCAGTATTTCAGGTGTAGACAATACGAAGTCTTCCACCATATCCTGTGGGTTACATGAACGCTGATTCATATTCAAAATGTCCGTCCTGATTTCTGATAGTTTGGCGGTTATTTCAATTTCTCTACACTGCAAGCCTTCCCCGTAGGCATGTATAAGTTTATGCATTTATTTCCGACGCTGTATCCACTTCTTATCCAAGGAAGCGAAGGCTACATCCGAACCTGATAACAAATATATTTTGGCAAAAGTATCAGGTCGTGCCGATGTCAGAGTTGCGATTGGTTCCTTTCAGAATAGTTCACGAAGAACTGCAGACGAATTTACAATTACAAATGTGTTACCGAAAAGATTTATTTGAAAAATGTCTCCGTATGTTTTGCCCCATTGATACAATTTCAAATGAAGCTCCTTCAAATCAACATCGAAAATGTTTCCTACAAGAGGGTAACCAATCGGTCCAGGAAGATTTGATTTTCTTTTCTGTTTGGAAGTGTACACGTAAAACAAAACAAAAGACACAACAAGTAAAATAGCAGACACCGTGAAATACATCTCTGTTTGATATTTGACAATTTCAGTTTGCAAACCCATGTGTGTTTACCGCACGTTAATAAGAACATAATTTATAGGGGTGCATTCAAAAGTATTTTGAGTCAGAATTAGTTATGGTTTCCTTACATAAGAGTTTTTGGTTTAATTTGATAAAATATATAATATAAATATTTTTTTCATCAAATGTAAACTTAATTGATTCCATTTGTTTTTCTGCATATATACTCAATTTTTTTTATCTGAAGTTTGGTGATAACGGCACTAGGTGTTTGTGACATATGTTTGATGCACTTATTTCTTCGTAAGTATTTGACCTAATTCGAATACTTTGGTCAAATCAGCAGAAAGGAGAATATACATTTTCATCCCCAGTCATCAGAGACTACCGTTTAAATTGTATATGATCATATGATAAAAAGAATCTGTCATGAGTTTCCATTCATATAACATTAATGATACATTTTATGAATTTTTCAATTTTTGCTCTTCAAAGGCTCGCAAAATGGAAAATTCATAACTCGTATCATAACTGTGATATCAATGGAAACTTGTGTCAGATATATAAAGCACAAATATCACTGTTACATTGTACATTTACTATGGACCTTGGATCAGAAATGAAACTATCTGCGTTAATTTACGCTCATAGTATCATTTCTGATCCAAAGTCCATAGTATATGTACATTATTGAAGTTATATTTGTGCTTTGTATAAACTTGAATTTCTCTACACTTCATGCACCGTAATCGATCCATTGTCATACATATTAGGATTAAACACCTTTCACCTTTATCTCTATGACCGAGTTCTCATATTCGGAATTCTACTCACGGCTAACAAAACATTCATTTTTGTGAAGTCGTAGATGGCCAAGTGGTTAGAGCGTCCAGCACGGGGACAAGGCGATTGGTGCCGTAGTTCGAACCCCAACAGTAGCATGGTGAGTATATAGGTACCTTGTTATTTCTATATTTGTACTATATATATATATATATATATATATATATATATATATATATATATATATATATATATATATATATATATATATATTATTATTAGGGTTGTATGTAAATATTAAATAAATGTTTTGATATTGTCACTGTCTATCTAAGTATCTATGTCAGGGGGAAAATAAAGGTTTGAGTCAAATTTCCTTGCTGCCATATTGTGTTTGCATAAAATAAAACAATATCAAACTTTTCCGCACCACTTCCTGTGGGTATATGGTAATCATAAACAAGAAACTAAAATGCTGTTTAGACTACGTTCTTTTGTATTATCACGTTTGTTGAGTTTGTTTATCAGATATCAATACGTGTTGTGAATTTTCTCTAGTAAACAGCGTGACAATGATAATGTTGCACGCACGCGATGTACTATAAGTAGTCTGCGCATATGGCCTGGAATACATATAACAATATGGAAATGCTCTTTTGGGTATAGTCGAGGGTAGTATGTTCGTGAAGGTTGCAAGTTCATGGTGTTTTGCTTTTCCTTGAAATATCTTTAAAATTGTATGCGTGATAAGATTTACTGCTTTCTGGAACATAAAGGTTGCCTATATTTAGAGGAACACTTATTCACACATGTGGTCTATTTTTGTCACAAATGTAAAGACCACTCAAAAAACAACATACCTGTCTTGTATTTTGCGATTTATCTAATGCTTTTGATAAAGAAGTCATCGTGGTTTATTAAAAAACTGAATACTTATGGTTTCGTGGTTCCTCTTTAGGAATTTTAGCAGACTATCTGTCCAATAGAGAACAATCAGTATTTATAAACAATCAAAATTATTCTTTCAGAAAAACAAACGCAGGTGTGCCACAGGGTACTTCTTTATATCTTATTTTTATTATCGATATTGCAGAAAATATGATTAGCCTTGCTCGACTATTCGCTGATGACACTTCCCTTCTTCATTCGTCTAAATGATGTATGAATAATGATCTCGATAAAATTTTCCAGTGGTCCAAAAATGGCTGGTAACCGTTTATTCATACAAATCCGATGTAATGTTAATAAGTAATCGACCCACACAACATTCAGATCTCCATTTTTGTGAAACTCGGTTTCACACCACATAAATCACACAAACACATAGGAATAACTTTAAGTGCTGATGTATATGGACTTCACATACAAATAATATCAGTCAATCTGCTCTCAAACAAATAAATGCACTGTAGTGTGAGTAACATTAGTTGTATCAACTGGTTCTGGCTGATTAAAATTAAATGGTTGATACCTACCTCTTAAATTTAACGTAGCGGTATCCTATGAATACTGAGTAATGTATCCGTGCTCATGACAAATAAAAATTAATCCGCTTTGTTCTAAATATTCGCACTCAAATTAACCCTACTGGAATCTTACATAGGTAATGGCTGCCATTTGTTAAAGTTTTAGAGCGGAAGTGAAAGAAAGGGAACGTTTATCGGTCATACTGATTCAGCCTGGCTTACTGGTCGACGAAGTATGATTGGGCCAGAATCTGAGGCTAACACCACATAAAATCATCCTACAGACGTGATCTTAGAACTTTTTCGAGTATTATCGTACGAAAGATATGTTTTTTGAAACTTTCCGAGTATTATCGTATTGTATCGTATCGCTGTTAATAAATAATCACAGATTCCTTGGTACAGTGATATATTGCTAGTTATTCCCTGTCATATAACGCTTTTGCCATGAGAGGCGCGAGTATATTAATGATTACTTACATGACCCAATTTATTGAAATCGCATTGATAACAGATATTCCCATAGGAAGAGTATGTTAAAAAACTGAAGCGACCAGACAAAGACAACAAGTATGTAGAAAAGATATAGGATATACCTTTTTGTTTTTCACTTATATCAGTATAAAAATATTTTTATTTTGACGATTGGTTGCTTTACAAATTCATTTTGAAATTTACAACCTAGTGTGACTCAGACTATGAAAAAATTAAATATATCTTAAACAGCACGGCTCGAAGTAAAAAAATACACTTCTTTTATCTTACCTCTCTTGAAATATGCCTGCGAAGTATGGGACTGGTCTAATGACTATGATAGTAATCAATTAGAAAATATTCATTACCAAGCAGCTAGGAAGGAGAGTTACTTGTCTTCCTCTCTTCGCCAGCAAAAATTCTCTTTTTCTTGAAATGGGGTGGGGAAATTTAAAAATCGTAGAGAGAAAAGGAAATCGATGCTATTTTATAAAAAACATAATGGACAAAAGCAGAACTACCTTGCAAATCTTTTAATTGACCACACATATATATTACACCTTATAATTTAAGAAATAACCAGGATTTCGCCAATATCAACTTCGTCTCAAGAGTTCCTATGTATCCTGTTTTCCTTCTTCTATCCGTCTTTGGAATGATTTGAATACTGTCATCAAATCACAACCTACTTTGATCAAATTTCAAAAATGCTTTAAAACATACGTATAATGATTATATGAAACCGAAACATTATTTTGTTGGGGCACGTAAAGGTAATATTCTTATCACTAGATTACGGAACTTCTGCAGCTGTTTAAATGCAGATCTGTTCAGTCATGAGTAGTCATGTGCTCACTTTTAAATTTCCAATTTAAAAGTTAGCAAATGACATCTTTGACATAATGAACAAAATCTGCAAACACAAACAGTTTAACACTAGTACAGAATAACTGTTGGATATATAACTGTTATTTTCCCATTGCACATTGTGGTCATTTAAACAGGGTAAGCATTTAATTTTCAGCAGTAATAGCCCTAGGCTGGTTAACCCCCATGAACTTACGATCTACGAGGATAAATATTGCGATAAAAAGTAAAAAGTAAAAATTATTCTTTTGGTATTTCAGGAAACCTATGATTTCAGATAATTTCATATCAGTGAAAGTAAATCGACAGTATATATTGAAAAAAAATTCATTCAATATTGATTCCAATGATTGGTCTTAATTGAAAAGCATATTATTTTTTAATTTCTTTGATTAAACTATGGATAAAGTGATTGAGGAAGGAGACTTTTATGGACTAAATCACCCATCTCTCCACCATATCTGTAAACTGTCTTACGGTTAACATTTTTGTATGTGTAATATAAAAATACAAGTGATTATCACAGTGCTAAGTTTACAGTTTGGACATAAAATTATATTTTGTAATATTTGGACATTTTATTTAGTTCATCGGATGTTCCACAACGTGTAAATATTTCTGTATAATTACATACTCCCCTGCCATTTCAAATTGTGCAACACCATCGACTTTTATTTAGACATAAATCTTTAGTATAACCACAGTTTGTCTTCAATAAGATATGGTCAGCTATCATAAGTGTCACCTGTCACCACAGGCTAATGCTTCCTGTACGAACAAATTAGATACGTTTTGAATTGTTTAAATGTATTACAGACCAATTACCGGTGATAATTATACTAATACTATACATATTATGTTCATTTTACATTTTAGTCAGTTGGGATTTAGGCCTTTGTATGGAAACACAGGTGTGATTTAGGAATTTCCTGAATCCGCCTACCATCATTTCTAAAATAAAATCATAACTTTGTTTTCTTTATCGTGATCGTCACAGCTTGCTTCTTTTTTCTAACCGCAATGTTACCGTGGTTATAGTTGGTATCCAGTTGGTATGGTTGAGAAACCGGGTGTCCATTTTTACTGGACACACTTTCCTATCGGTACCTCTGACAGAGAAGCGAGTAGCCTACAACAGTTTAAAATTACCCAGCACATCTCTAAAACTCGAAACTACAACCAGAATGCAGAACCATTACAACAGATATACTGGGCAAAGTCTATGTTTCTGAATGTTATTGGAAATGTTTCTCATGAGACATTTCGGCAAAACTAATTCGGGATGCTATAAACGCGGAAAACCATTCCTCCGAAACCACCTATTCTCACCACCTATTCTCGTGTAGTGCCAAACAGTCTCAGTGTCTTAAATGTGGAAAATTTTGACATTCAGCAAACAAGGATTCAGAAGTATTTCAAAGGAAAATGTGCTTTCCAAGCGCTGCCGTTCGACGACCTTACCGCGGAAGAAATAGCTAATTCTATAAAAATCATGAGTGGTACATACTCAATTCTGTGCTTTAAAAGGTCAAAGTAAGAAATATAAAACCAAGTTTTGTGAAATTTTAGAAACATGTGTAAAATTGAAAATTGAACTACAAACAGTTGTACAGTAGATATTACCAACAACAATAAATAAATAAATAAATAAAAAGAAAAAAAGACTGATAAATTATAGTGAAAACAAAATGAGTGCTCTAAAACGTGAAATATAAAAACTAAAAGATCACAAACGAAATAAATTTCCAGACTATGTTTCCGAGGGACAGGCGTCTACGTCACATTTAAACTTTTTATTATACCTTCTGTTAATATCTCGTAACCTGAATGGTTGAGAGAAATGTGAAAATTTTCAATAACCAGCTCAGTTAACAAGGATAAAGAATCAAGGGTAACATTCCAAAAATATCACATGCGCCAACGTTATGCGCCTACGGTTCGCCCCAGTGAACCAGGGTGAAATTCCAAAAAAAGTCATATGAACCAACGGTTCGTCCACGTGAGAGCTTTTTGTCGTAGCCAAAACGAGTGTAGGCTATTTGATTTGATATTGCATATTTTTACCCCGAGACGGCGAAGCCTCTCATAAATGTAATATTTTTATATTACCATTATCTATGGTATGATATAGGTGCGATTTAGGGATTTCCTAAATCCGCGTACCATCAGTTCGAAATTAAAATCATATTTGTTTGCTACGTCATAGATCATCTTCACGGCGTCTTGTTTTTTATAACCCTAACATTACCGTTATTATATATTAGTCTCTAGGATGTCAATGATAAAGTAGTAAACACAGATCTGTTGAATACTGGACAAACACGGACGATAATCTGTTTTATGCTTGGGTTGTGTATTTCATCATAATTGTAACTCAAGATCACGCTTTGTATTTCTAAGTTCTATGCATGTACATTTAATATCACACCCTTACCATATATTTAACATAAAAAAGAATGTTATAGGTTTACAAAAAGATTTACAAAAGGAAATCCTCATGCATCATCAGTTAACTCATCTCCTCTTCTGTAAATCAATAAATTTAAGGGGCAATAGTAGTATTTTCTAAAAAAATATTTCTTTTTATTTTGATACTAAAATTGATGTTCAATAACAAGAACGAGATATATATATATATACAAAGGCATAAAATTAAGGTCGGGTTGAGTGATGTGTACATTTGCAAATAGTAACATCAGATTATTCATATGCCCTCGAATAATTGCCAAATTGGCTTTCTCAAGCAGTTCTCGCGAAATATATAGGAGTTTAAGCTTGTGTATATCTTTATTTTGTTATTTTACATCAATCTAAGTAGTAAAGAAAGAAAGAAATTCATTTGGAAGGAACACAGCTAATACCTTTTAATCTAGAATTTGTATAGATATATAATATCGCTATAGTTAATTACAAATGAGTTTTGTAGTGCTTAAAGAGTAAAACATTGCGTCACGTTTATATGTTTTGTCTATCTTCAAATGCGATCCTATCGGGCGTAGCATTACCGGTAATGTTACTACAGTTAAATGGGGCTGTTATGGGTTCTTAAATTACCCGTTATAATTCTAAGATGTTTTGTGTTCGTATCACGACATTTACACCTCTTTGTGATTGACATTACCCGACTAATAATAATTATCTAATTGATTTTGCGCATCAGTGTGATCGTAATCGTTATTTCTAAAAGCTGTTTTATTTATTTTCAGTATTCCGTGTTTGGATCCGAATTTTTCTTACGCTGCTTCAACTTTGTTTGTTTTAACGGTTTCCGGTGTCTTTGCGTCTATCAAGAAATAACATGCTCGATTTCATAAAATAAATCGAAATGTCACAATATTACATATCTGGTATAGTGTTCAGGTGTTAATGTTAATTTGGATTTTATGGACTAGTAATAAATGGACTAGTGACAATTATCTGGCCTTCAGATATAACTGCATTTTATTTCATCATAGACGCATACCGTAAATCGCCAGGGCTAACAAAAATGAATCATTCTTCTAAAATTCTATATATATCAACAACATATAAAAAAGAGCATCAACATTTTCAGTGGATTTATTCAATATTTGAAATATTAAAAAAAAGTAGAAAAACAGATTTTTGTTAATAAGAGAAAAATAGATGATTTTGAAGTAAGATGGAATTCCTTAACTCTTATTTGAATCAGTGTATGCATACCTTATTGTCTTATATATACAAACCAGTCAGTATGTGAGAGTACGAATGATAGAGTGTATGTGTTTTGCTAATTGTATATATGTGAAAAGCCATTAAACATGTAGTGATGAATGAAATCATTGTTAAAAATATGGCAATAAAATATATTTAAAAAAACTGTATCAGGGCCCGAAAAATCAAAAATTAAATTTCATCAGAACTTGAAAATGATCTATTGTCCGCGTTATTCCCCGGTGTCAACAAAATTCGTATGTATCATAATATGATGGTCAAAAAGATTAAGCAATTTAGATTCAAAAATGTTCCCAAGTTCATTGTGGTAGCCTTTTTTCAGTTGGTACTGTAGACAGTCAAAATCCCGTTCAGATGGACTGTTTCCACATTATTTATATTAATATTATAAACGTAATACCAAAGTTATCATTCCGATATTATATGGCACGATCCAGACAAAAGACTCTCTATCCAAATATTAAAAATTAATAGTCTTTCTGTACGGTATAAACATAGGCAATGCATAAAACTACATAGACTACAAAATAATTGGCATGCATGAATAGTTTTACAAAGTTTTTAACAATTCCAAAATAAATTTCTTCAGTAAAATATATTTTAACTAGTTTGATTGACAGTATGATGCTAGGGTGTATACATTTCTCTTCAGTGAATCAAATCTGTCTTTTCATAAACCTGCAGGTGTAAGGTAGAGGCGTCAAAGCCGTACCAGGAATCATTTTTCTCGGATCCAGAATGGATGGTTTTTGTCCGTCAGGTGGCAGTATCGTACTGATTTGCATTAAGGTACACAGAAACAGAAATATTCTCGTCTTAGCGAATACTTCGCCTATGCATGACCTCTTTCCAAGTCCAAAAGCCAAAAAACTATTTATTAAAAGAGAATTAAAAATAAGTCTATGATTTATGTCATAGTTGTACAATTTATAATTCTTTTTCTTATAAAGTCAAAAATATGTAGTAAGATGAAAATATGTGGTTTCATGTACAAAACTGTATGTTAACACAATTATACAACAATACTGATAATGATGCGTCAGTGAGGTTGACAGCGATTAATAATTATATTTATCAGTCGCATTTAATTAAAATACTTATTTAGAGATAAAAATATATTTACCTCTACAATAATGAACATTTTCGTGTTAAAAAATGTAATGCTAAAAGAATCGTTCAGACATCCCCTCTCTCTCTCTCTCTCTCTCTCTCTCTCTCTCTCTCTCTCTCTCTCTCTCTCTCTCTCTCTTTTGAAGTTTAAAATATCTGCTTTATCATTAACAGTGAAACATACCGTTTTCTGACACCGTGGTCTGCTGGAAAGATATCACCGTTTTCTTTCAGAAATCTTTCAGGAATAAATTCAAAAGGATCTTCCCATTCCTTGTCGCTGTGGTGTATCGCCCAGAGGTTTGTTAAAATCTGTCATTCAACAAACAAAAGTAGTAGTAATCGATTACAATCCGGATTTTGTTATACGTCATAACAATATTGATTAAAATTTTAGAACGACAATTGGAAAAAGGAATGTTTAAGATTCTTCATAAATATTGTGGTAAACAACATAATTATGCTTTTACACACTTTATAATCCGATATTTATAAATGTGTCATATTTGTAAGTACAAATATTTGTGATTTTCAACCATTTGAATCATATTTTATAACGATATTCTGTCTTCTCCTTAGTCAGATATCGATTATGACGTCATATCTTCACGTGAGAAAACAACGTCATTTTCACACAAACATATAACGTCACAATTGATATTTTTTCTCATTTTACGCACAAACAAATGACATCGCAATCGATAACTGCTACGAGGGGTGGTAACTGGATAATGAAAATACCTAATACTAGTAGTGCTGGAAAATAAACATGTGTTTTACGTACAAAAGAGTTCTTTGGGATGGTGTAATGTCCAACAAAGATATCTTTGGAAGCAGAATGGAGTATCGATGAAGGTACATGAGAAATAAATCTCAAGGTTTCTAGAATAACTGCTTCATGATATGGCATATTACATCTGTCATTCCAACATGGCTGTCTATCATGTCCGACAACTTTGTCAACTTCCTCCTGAAGTCTGTCCTGTACTTTTGGTTGTGTCATTAATATCTGTATTAGTGCCAACAGTGTGCCTTTCGTCGTAATGTATCCTACAACAATATATAATTATATAAGGTATTATAAAATACATAATATGTCAGATTTCATGTGCGGATGGTTGAATTTGCACTAAGAATATGAAATATATTAAAAAACAAAGAAGAATTTAAAAGTATGAATGTAACTTTACAATTTTTTTCTAAGAAGTATTCGGGACGTTCAGTAGAATCTCAATGAGTTCAACGTCAGTGAGTCGAATTCCTCGATATTTAGAACTATTGACAAATTCTCGAATCATTTTATTATCTAACGCTACTGATAAACATTTTATGAGTCGAATTTCTCGATGTATCTACATGCCGTCTTCCATGACATATCGAACCGAGTTCAGTTGTCATGACAATCATTACCCATTTGCATTAGTCCATAGATCAAGCAAAAATTATTAGCGATTCATTTAGTGCTTGTGACAAATAATTAACTGGACAAACAAAAACAATAAAATATACCCGCTGTAAAAAACTCGATCAGCATAGAAAGTGTAATTTCTTCATTTAACCAGTGTTCATTGCCATCATTGTCCTTTTCCGATTGAAGCTTCTTCATGAAAGGATATATTCCAACTTTCCCATTTTCCTAAAATATAAAAATAAATAATAATAAATGTTCAAATTATACTTCTGAGTGTCCAGAAGAATTTACAATAGAACATAAGAGATCTATAAAAAGTTGCTTCACAATTACATCAAATAACCTGTTACTTCACATGACAAAGACTTCATTTTCAGTTACGTTCGTTAAAAATAGATTTGTTTTTAGTACAACAAATAGTTCATACTGAATGTTCATCAAGCATTTTCAGAAGTCCATCTCGTAGTTTGATGAATTTATTGAACACTTTTGTATATGGCAAGGGAAGAAAGCGGAGAAATGGTAGGTGGTTATACAGTGTATCCAAACCAGGATTTGCCAGAGAGTTTGCTGTTTCATCTAATTCTTTTAAATATTTGATGAAGTTATTATTACGTTCTTTCCTCCTACCAACCGTCTGAAATGGAACAGGATATCAATATAATCAATACGCATTAATACATCTAATGAGAACAAATTATTTATCAAATATCTCGCTGCTTATAGGACAACTAAACACACACACACACACAGATATATAAATAGATTGATAAACACACACACACACACACACACACACACACACACACACACATACACACACACACACACACAAGATTGATCAGAACTTCAAAGTATTAGGTTCACATTTTCTTGTAAATACTCTACAATAATATAAAAATATATTTCATACCAAAGTATAAATCTGTATGATGTCCAGAATGTAGATACAAATTTGGTAAAAATTGGTCAAACACAGACCTCTGGAAATCAAGAGGTGGGATCAGGTATCATTGAGGAGTAAGAATCCCCAGTCAACCGGTCACATCCCGCCGTGAGTCCACAGTCAAATCCAAATGAAATACATGAGGAACGAAGCCTTGTCACAATTGGTACAAACTTCTCAACAACCGTTATCGAACAGTCAACTCAACACTTCACTTAGTGAAATAGAATAATCGCAAACAAACCATCATACCGTCCGTAAGATATGCAGAACATTGACATCAAACGCGGTTTTTGATATCCCTGTCTCAATAATATGTCAGTGAGTAGTTTACTTTTGTAAATGAAATATTCACATGTTGAACACGCCCTAGCATATCGGATCATTTGTGAAATATAAAGTCTATATGTAGGGGTATTAGTTCTAAAATGTGGAAAATTTACGATGAGAACGTTAAAATCGTTACGTTTGTCGTATATCTTAGTTGTTTATTTCTCGTCTGTGTCTATAGTAAGTAAAATGTCTAAGTATGAAGCGTGTGTGGTTGATTCTGATGTATCTTTATTTTCTAGTCCGCTAGGATATATTGCATTAACATAAGTATGAAAATTGTCATTATTAATTGACAAAACGTCTTCGATATATCTAAATGCCAAATTAAATGACACCGCTAGTTTTTTCTTCTTTAGATTCAGCTGTTTCTGAATAAAATGTCCGCTTCGTATGAATAATTAAGGAGCCGGCCAAACAATAAAGGGGTACAATTGATTCTCATAGGAATGCAGACAATTTTTTGAAAGACCAGGTCTTCGAACATTACAAATATATTGTTTATTTGAAGTTTCAGCATCCAATCCACATCAACTTCAGTGCACCCATGCACAAAACGAGAGCTGTTCCAGACAAAACAAGCACCACGACAACCGACGATCAGATTTGTCAACATACCAACTATTTATCCCAAGGCGCGTGGTCATTTTAAGTAACAGATTGTGGGGATTTTTATTGAAGTGTGTTTGAATTAAACATCAAACAATCTTATTGAAAACAACGGCTTTAAATATTTAAAAGGAATCAGTAGGGCAAATTTAACCTGAAAATACATTAGTCTTATGTTCACTAGTATGCAACGTGTTCAGTTTTGAGGGTCAAGAGGTAATGCACATCGGTGCTTTAACGCCTCAACGTAAGAATCCCTCTGTTTATCTACAAAATGTATCCAAGGCATAGGTTATTTGTATGAATAATTTCTATGTAATTGAGCTCCAAGAAGGTCAAAGTAATATTTCAGTTGATAACACAGGCTGTGTTAAGTCAACTAAATTTGGGACATCGTAATATCGCTTCGTTTAATACAACGCGATATTACGATACGAAATGACGATATTACGGTCCGAAATGACGAGGTCTACTTGTAGTAGAAAAAGAACACCATCGAAGGGTAGGTCATTATATAGCTTGATTTTTACGGATTTGGCAGACTTATAGAAAAATTGACATCGCCCTGAGGTAGGTCACTTTATAGCTCAGTTATTACGAACTAGACCGAAATATAGAAAAAGAACTCTACTCGAGGTAGGTCAATATATAGCTGAATTATTACGAACAGAGTCGACTTATATAAAAAGGACACCAACCTGGGGTAGGTCACTATAATGCTCAGTAACTTACTTCAGGGTGGTGTACTTTTTTCTACAAGCCGGGACAGACCCTAACAATTTAGCTATTTAATGACCTACCCCTCGGTTGTGTTCTTTTTCTACTACAAGTAGACCTAGTTCGTAATAACTGAGCTATAAAGGTACCTTCTTCAGGGTGGTGTCCATTTTGTTGTAAGTATGCTCAACCCGTAAAAATTAGGCTATATAGTGACCTACCTCAGAGCGATGTCCTTTTTTCTACAAGTCGGCTCAGTACGTAATAATTAACCTATATAGTAATTACCAATTACCCCAGGGTAGTGTTTTTTTTATAGAAGTTGACTCAGTCCTTAATAATTAAGCTTTACAGTCACCTATCCCAGCGCAGTGTCCCTTTTCTATAAGTCGGCTCAGTGCGTAATAATGAAGCTATATAGTAACCTACCTCAGGGTAGTGACCTTTTTGTCTATAAGTCGTCTAGTCCGTAATAACTGAGTTATGATGTGACCTATCTCAGGGTGATGTTCTGTTTCTATAAGTCGGCTCAGTACGTAATAATTAAGCTATAAAGTGACTTTTTTTCTACCCCAGTTTTAGTCCACAGAATACGTCAAAATAAGTGGCACTTCTGGTGACAACTACACATACATGAACAATTATTTGAAGAGATATTCAATAATAAGAACATTTCTGGCAAAATTTAGCTATTCTTTAATTATATATACATATTTTAATCTTTATTATATTCTTTGCTGCCAATGACTTTTATTAAGGTAACATGTATAATTGTGCAGACAAAAATAGCTTAACTTCTCATAAATAAAAAACAATATTATATTTTTATAATATTATTATTTTAGCTATCGATATCTGGGAGATTTCAAGTAATGAACTAAAACCATAATTTACGTAAATATTAAATTCAAATATATCTGTTATCATATCGACACAAATATTCGATTAGCATTCAATTGTAATATCGTCATTTCGTCATTTTGTATCGTCATATCGTCATTTTGTGATATCGTCATTTCGTATCGTAATATCGCCATTTTGTCATTTCGTAATATCGTCATTTCGTGTCGTAATATCGTCATTTTGCATCGTAAAATCGTCATTTCGTTTCGTAGTACCGTCATTTTGTATCGTATTATCGTCATTGCGTATCGTAGTATCGTCATTTTATATCGTAATAACGTCATTTCGTATCGTAATATCGCGTTGTATTAAACGAAGCGATATTACGATGTCCCGAATCAGCCACCATAGATACGTATAAACGCTTTATACAATGTTTTGTTATGTTTTATATTAAACGGTGCTTACCAGTATTTCAAGCAAAGATAATACGAAGTCTTCCACCATATCCTGTGGGTTGCATGAACGCTGATTCATATTAAAAATGTCCGTCCTGATTTCTGATAGTTTCTCTGTTATTTCAGTTTCTATAAAATGCAAGCCTTTCCCGTAGGCATGGATAAGTTTATGCATTAATTTCCGACGCTGTATCCATTTCTTATCTAGAGAATCGAAGGATACACCCGAACCTGTAAACAAATATCTTTTGGCAAAAGTATCAGGTCGTGCCGATGTCAGAGTTGCGTTTGGTTCCTTTAAGAATAGTTCACGAAGAACTGCAGACGAATTTAAAATGACAAACGTCTTACCGAAAAGATTTATTTGAAAAATGTCTCCGTATGTTTTGCCCCATTGATACAATTTCAAATGAAGCTCCTTCAAATCAACATCGAAAATGTTTCCTACAAGGGGGTAACCAATCGGTCCAGGAAGATTTGATTTTCTTTTGTGTTTGGAAGTGTACACGTAAAACAAAACAAAAGACACAACAAGTAAAATAGCAGACACCGTGAAATACATCTGTGTTTGATATTTGAAAATTTCAATTTGCAAACCTATGTGTATCGACCGCAATTTAATAAGAACAGAATTCATAGGGGTGCATTCAAAAGTATTTTGAGTCAGAATTAGTTATGGTTTCTTTACATAGAGTTTTTCGTTTAATTTGGTAAAAACTATAATATAAATATTTTTTTCATCAAATGTAAACTGAATTGATTCCATTTGTTCTTCTGCATATATACTTACTCAGAAGTTTTTCATCTGAAGTTTTGTGATGGCGGCACTAGGTGTTTGTGACATATGTTTGATGCAGTTATTTCTTTGTAAGTATTTGACCTAATTCGAATAATTTTGTCAAATCAGCAGAAAGGAGAATATACATTTTCATTCCCAGTCATCCGTTTAAATTGTATATGATCATACTATAAAAAGAATCTGTCATGAGTTTCCATTCATATAACATTAATGATACTTTTTATGAATTTTCAATTTTTGCTCTCCAAAGGCTCGCAAAATCGAAAATTCAAAACTTGTATCATAACTGTGATATCAATGGAAACTTGTGTCAGATATATAAAGCACAAATATTACAAATATACCTTCAATATTGTACATTTACTATGGACCTTGGATCAGAAATGAAACTATCTGCGTAAATTTACGCTGTCCAAAGTAAATGTACAATATTGAAGTTATATTTGTGCTTTGTATATATTTGAATTTCTCTACACTTCATGCACCGTAATCGATCCATTGTCATACATATTAGGATTAAACACCTTTCACCTCTATCTCTATGACCGAGTTCTCATGTTCGGAATTCTACTCACGGCTAACGAAACATTCATTTTTGTGAAGTCGTAGATGGCCAAGTGGTTAGAGCGTCCAGCACGGGGACAAGGCGATTGGTGCCGTAGTTCGAACCCCAACAGTAGCATGGTGAGTATATAGGTACCTTGTTATTTTTATATTTGTACACTATATATATATATATATATATATATATATATATATATATATTACGGTTGTATGTGAATATTAAATAAATGTTCTGAGATTTTCACTGTCTATCTAAGTATCTATGTCAGGGGGAAAATAAAGTTTTGAGTCAAATATCCTTGCTGCCATATTGTGTTTGCATAAAATAAAACAATATCAAACATTTCCGCACCACTTGCTGTGGGTATTAGGTAATCATTAACAAGAAACTAAAATGCTGTTTAGACTACGTTCTTTTGTATAATCACGTTTGTTAGGTTTGTTTATCAGATATCAATACGTGTTGTGAATTTTCTCTAGTAAACAGCGTGACGATAATAATGTTGCACGCACGCGACGTAATATAAGTAGTCTGCGCATATGGCCTGGAATACATATAACAATATGGATATGCTCTTTTGGGTATAGTCGAAGGTAGTATGTTCGTGAAGGTTCATGGTGTTTTGCTTTTCCTTGATACATCTTTTTTTATTAACGATATTGCAGATAATATGATTAGCCTTGCTCGACTATTTGCTTATGACAATTCCCTTCTTCATTCGTCTAAGTGATGTATAAATGATGATCTCGATAAAATTCCAGTGGTCAAAAAATGGCTGGTCACCTTTAATTCATCCAAAACTAATGTAATGTTAATAAGTAATCGACCCACACAACATTCAGATCTCCGGTTTTTTGTGAAACTCGGTTTCACACCACGGAATCACACAAACATATAGGAGTAACTTTAAGTGCTGATGTATATGGACTTCACATACAAATAATATCAGTCAATCTGCTCTCAAACAAATAAATGCACTGTAGTGTGAGTAATATTAGTTGTATCAACTGGTTCTGGCTGATTAAAATAAAATGGTTGATACGTACTTCTTAAATTTAACGTAGCGGTATCCTATGTACCTGAGGTATCAATGCCCATGACAAATAAAAATTAATCCGCTTTGTTCAAAATATTCGCACTCAAATTAACCCTACTAGAATCTTACATAGGTAATGGCTGCCATTTGTTAAAGTTTTAGAGCGGAAGTGAAAGAAAGGGAACGTTTATCGGTCATACTGATTCAGCCTGGCTCACTGGTCGACGAAGTATGATTGGGCCAGAATCTGAGGCTAACACCACATGAAATCATCCTACAGACGTGTTCTTAGAACTTTTTCGAGTATTATCGTAAGAAAGATATGTTTTTTGAAACTTTCCGAGTATTATTATGCCAGACGATGGGCCAAACATGAAGACGTAGAACCAGACACTTTCTCTTAATGGCTGAAGGCCATACGATGGTTGATAAAATCTCGTATTTGAAAACTTAAAGGGACTATGAAAACACGTTATCCCTCTGTGTTTAATAATCCAGAAGTAGTAACTGAACTGAATAGGTTACATGACCAATTTGTACTAGTACCAGCAGACAAAGCCTCAAATAATATAGTTTTTATTTGTAAGGCACATTACTATAATTGTTTATTAGAAGAACTTGGGTTTAATACGAATTCTGGAAATCCTACATACACACGTAGCTCACTTTCAAAGAACGAGATCTTTCAAAATCACGTGTCCGTATTACGCTCATTTGATATATCTACAACGGATACCGATTTCGAGCTACCACAATTATACTGGATACATTAACTTCATAAAACCTCATATAAGCAAAGATACATAGCAGGATCCAGCAAATGTTCTACCAAACCTTTATCTTTACTCCTTACCAAGATATTGACAACCATTAATAGAAACTTCAACAATACTGTACAGTTGCTTATTCCAGAAGCGGTGTAAATCAGATGTGGATACTTAAAAATTTTAAACAGCTTTTAGAAAATTTGAAGGCACACAATCTGTGTTTGGTGTTTGTGCACCTGAAAGATTAATACTTTGGTATCTGATTTTTTATATTAGAAAGTAGTTGTCCGTAATGTTGGTGTTTCGATACCGCGTACAACATCTTGATAAGGATTTTAGATAAAGGTTTGTTGGTACATTCGTTGGATTTTTTCTTTGTACATATGGGGTTTTATAAAGTTTAGGTTATTTAATACGAATAAGGATGCTCAAAATAAATTTCTTGTAGGTATATAAAATTATAATCCTCGACAGAATCCCTAGCTATATTGAAGCTCTGTCGAAAATTGAGCAAGTGACCACTTCGAAATACGGGATCTATAAGTCTTTAGGCTCTCATTTCAGCGCTAATAACATTACCTGTGATGTCACCCCAGTGAAAATCGTATTTAAGGAAAGACGGAACACATGAACTATTACTGACAGTCGCCTCAAACATTTATTTTGGTCTTGTTGCGAATCTAAAACTTTGCATCACGTTTATATGTTTTGTCTTTCTTCAAATGCGATCCTATCGGGCGTAGCATATCCGGTAATGTTACTATAGTTAAATGGGGCTGTTTCGGTTTCTTAGATTACCCGTTATAATTTTAAGATGTTTTGTGTTCGTATCACGACATTTACACCTTTTTGTGATTGACATTACCCGACAGAATCCCTAGCTATATTGAAGCTCTGTCGAAAATTAAGGATATGTCTACTTCGACATACGGGATCTACAAGTCTTAAGGCTGTGATGTCACCCCAGAGAAGATCGTATTTAAGGAAAGACGACAAATATGAAGGTGATAACGGATAAACTATTACTGACAGTAGTCTCAAACATTTATTTTGAAACCTAAAACTTTGAGTTTATATTTCATGTACGGTACTAGGTGTATAGGTATAGAAAATACAAGGTGTGGCATTCAGTTACAAATATTACAAAATACAGAACTGAAACAGATTGTTTACTTAGTATATATCAAAATAAAAGCAAGGATACTGAGACAAAAGTGTCTACCGTTAAAAACAATATACAAACATTTAGAACATTGGCCATACACGGACTTCAGGAAAACTTTATTTGTGAGTTTGGCGCAGTAAAACCTAGTTTTTTCTCAGTGAAACCAGTCTACTTTCTCCAGTTAATTTGAGTTGATGTAACAACTTGGTAATGTGGTATGTACCTGCCGAATACATCAATAATGTTTACCTTTTATAGCAAAATTTTGTCAAAGGAGAATTCCAGATTGTTATTTCGTGCTATATAATTACATGTATATTACATGTATATTACATATACAGGAGTATCTAATACATTCTATGTAATATATTCAACATTTTACATGCATGTGTAAACATACATTTATAATTCAGAGATTGATATGCCCGTTCAATACACTACGCTATATTGAACTGCAGTTGGATACAGAATTCCTCTGTAGCTAATTTTCTAAATGGAATTCCAATCATCCAAAATATTTTATAACGTCGCTAAAAGAGGAATGAATTTAAAATTTATATGCACAATTTAATAAATAAGAGGCATGTTATAAAACTTTACAAATTAAATAAATGGTAAGTGTCAATAGTTTTTATTTAATCAGCAAATATCAGCGGACAAGTTATTGAGACTTAGACTATAGAAAAACAACAAGCCACCCCTCCTCTCTCAACCTGATGACTGCACATACATGTAGCTTTACAAATTCAAGTGGTGGTTAGAGGGAGACAACTCTGAAAAAATAGTTATACAACTTTTCACCAGAAAGACGAAGGGATTTTACTTATGTATTATTGCCTATAAGGTACAGCCTTAGGGTGTTTTAAAAACATGTCCCTACTTCCAATGCCCATATCTTTGCACAGACATATTTTAATTTAAAAATTGAAAGTCTACTAGATAGAAAATTTAATTGCCAAAGTGATGACTTTAGAAAGGTAATAAGATAAAATTAGAAATAATTGTGAATTATTGATCATATGAAGTACCGTACTGAACGTTATTCATTTTTTACATGAAAATCATAATTAGTGTAATGCAATAATTTACACGTAAATGATAAATAATAATAACCCCAAAATTTACAAGCGATTATACAGTAAAAAAAAAACAAAATAAAAGTTGAGCTTGAGTATTGAGTAAATTTGGTGACTTCTGTCTCAGATTTTATTTTCACAAAATATATAGAAATATATCCTTGATAATTTCCAATAATGCACTATACATATAACACTGTATCTGTACAAATTCAAGTGATGGTTAGAGGGAGACAACTCTGACAGAAATAATTATACAACTTTTTACAAGAGAGGTAAAGGGAGTTAACTTGTGCATTATTGCGTATAAGGTATATATACCTCTACTTTTTATATTAATTATTCTTTACAAGATGATATACATTACAGTTACACAATGCCAAAAGTTCAAATATGTTTTAATTATTTCCACTGTTAATTACGAAAGTTAAAAGGACATTAGTTGTGCATGCGTTTTTTTCCCCCCGTTTTATTACTTAGATTGATAAATAATAACAAAAAAGCGATATACACAGGCATGAAATTATTAAATTCTTATATATTTTGTAAAAATTGCTTGAGAAACCCAGGTTTGGTACTTATACAATAGAGTTATCTTGTTACATCACGATTCATCATAATAGAGTGCGGTTTCAAAGAGCAAAGTAGGGCATCATAATAATCCGGATAAGCAGTTTATCGCCTGGATGACCAGGGATATTAAACAATCATGAAGTAATAGGTACCAGATTTGAAAATTAAATTACAGGAAAGTGATGACACTTTCCATATTTACAAGAGAGATGATTTAACGTAAATCAATTCTTGGCGGATAAAGTGAATAAGGTTTTGCCGAATATCGTGAATGAAAATAATTCATATCCTGAATCGACTTTGCGCAGCTTTCAGATGACGTCACGTAGTCTAAGTACAAAGACACATACCGTAAATCGCTTGGACTAACAAAAATGAATCGGCGCCCGAAAAATCCAAAAATTAATTACGTATAAACTCGAAAATGGTCTATTGTCCGCGTTATTCCCCCGTGTCAACAAAACTCGTATGCATCATATTATGATGTTAAAAAGATTTAGCAATTTAGATGCAAAAATTATCCCAAGTTTATTGTGGTAGCCTTTTTTCAGTTGGTACGGCAGACAGTCAAAATCCTGTTTAGATGGACTGTTTCCACATTATTTATATTAACATTATAAAAGTAATACCAAACTTATCATTTCTATTTTATATGGCACGATCCAGACAAAATTCTCTCTATCCAAATATTAAAAATTAATAATCTTACTGTACGGTATAAACATAGGCAATGCATAATACTACATAGACTACAAAATAATTGGCATGCATGAATAGTTTTACAAACTTTGTAACAATTCCAAAATAAATTTCTTCAGTAAAATATATTTTAACTAGTTTGATTGACAACATGATGCTAGGGTGTATACATTTCTCTTCGGTGAATCAAATCTGTCTTTTCATAAACCTGCAGGTGTAAGGTAGAGGCGTCAAAGCCGTACAAGGAATCATTTTTCTCGGATCCAGAATGGATGGTTTTTGTCCGTCAGGTGGCAGTATCGTACTGATTTGCATTAAGGTACACAGAAACAGAAATATTCTCGTCTTAGCGAATACTTCGCCTATGCATGACCTCTTTCCAAGTCCAAAAGCCAAAAAACTATTTATAAAAAGAGAATTAAAAAATAAGTCTATGATTTATGTCATAGTTGTACAATTTATAATTCTTTTTGTTATAAAGTCAATATCAGGTAGTTAGATGAAAATATGTGGTACAAAACTGTATGTTAACACAATTAAACAACAATATTTATAACGATGCGTCAGTGAGGTTGACAGCAATTAATAATTATATATATCACTCGCATTTAATTAAAAATACCTTCTTAGAGATAAAAATATATATTTACCTCTACAATAATGAAGAATATTGTTGTGTTAAAAAATGTAATGATAAAACAATCCATCAGACTCTCTCTCTCTCTCTCTCTCTCTCTCTCTCTCTCTCTCTCTTGAAGTATAAAATATCTGCTTTATTATTAACTGTGGAACATACCGTTTTCTGACATCGTGGTCTGCTGGTAAGATATCACCGTTTTCTATCAGAAATCTTTCAGGAATAAATTCAAAAGGATCTTTCCATTCCTTGTTGCTGTGGTGTATCGCCCAGAGGTTTGTTAAAATCTGTCATTCAACAAAGTAGTAGTAATCGATTACAATCCGCATTTTTGTTATACGTCATAACAATATGGATTAAAATATTAGAACGACAATTGGAAAAAAGAATGTTTAAGATTCTTCATAAATACTGTGGGAAACAAAAGAATTATGCTTTTACACACTTAATAATCTGATATTCATAAATGTGTCATTTTTTTAAGTACAAATATTTGTGATTTTCAACCGTATTTTATAACGATATTCTCGATTATGACGTCATATCTTCACGTAAGAAAACAACGTCATTTTCACACAAACATATAACGTCACAATTGATATTTTTTTCTCATTTTACGTACAAACAAATGACATCACAATCGATAACTGCTACGAGGGGTGGTAACTGGATAATGAAAATACCTAATACTAGTAGTAATGGGAAATAAATATGTGTTTTACGTACAAAAGAGTTCTTTGGGATGATGTAATGTCCAACAGAGATATCTTCGGAAGCAGAGTGGAGTATCGATGAAGGTACATGAGAAATAAATCTCAAAGTTTCTAGAATAACTGCTTCATGATATGGCATATTACATCTGTCATTCCAACATGGCTGTCTATCATGTCCGACAACTCTGTCAATTTCCTCCTGAAGTCTGTCCTGTACTCTTGGTTGTGTCATTAATATCTGTATTAATGCCAACAGTGTGCCTTTCGTCGTAATGTATCCTACAGCAATATATAATTATATAAGGTATTATAAAATGCATAACATGTTAGATTTCTTATGCGGATGGTTGAATTTGCACTAAGAATATGAAATATATTAAAAAACAAAGAGGAATTTAAAAAGATGAATGTAACTTTACATTTTTTCTAGGAAGTAATCGGGACGTTCAGTAGAATCACGATGAGTCGAACTTCAATGAGTCGAATTCCTCGATGTTTCGAACTATTGAAAAATTCTTTAATAATTTGTTTATCTAATGCTACTGATAAACATTTTATGAGTCGAACATTTATGATTAGAATTTCTCGTTGTGTCTCCCTGGCGTATTGGATGACTTATTGAACCGAGTACAGTTGTAATAACAATCATTGCCCATTTGCATTAGTCCATATAGTTCAAGTAAAAATTTTAGCAATTCATTTAGTACTTGTGACAAATTATTAACAGGCCAAACAAAAACAATAAAATGTACCCGCTGATAAAATATTGACCAGCATGGAAAGCGTAATTTGTTCATTTAACCAGTGTTCATTGCCATCATTGTCTTTTTCCGATTGAAGTTTCTTCATGAAGGGATATATTCCAACGTCCCCATTCTCCTAAAATATCAAAAATGTAATAAATTGTCATATTATACTTTTAAGTGTCCAGTAGAATTTACAATAGAACATCAGAGACCTTCAAAAGGTCGCTTCACAATTACATCAAATAACCTGTTATTTCGCATGTCAACGAGATCATGTAACATTCGTTAAACATATTTGTTTTAATTACAACAAAAAGTTCATACTGAATGTTCATCAAGCATTTTCAGAAGTCCATCTCGTTGTGTGATGAATTTATTGTACACTTTCGTATATGGCAAGGGAAGAAAGCGGAGAAATGGTAGGTGGTTATACAGTGTATCCAAACCAGGATTTGCCAGAGAGTTTCCTGTTTCATCTAATTCTTTCAAATATTTGATGAAGTAATCATTACGTTCTTTCCTCCTACCAACCGCCTGCAAAGGAACAGAATATCAATATAATCAATATGTATCAATACATCTTATGAGAACAAATTATTTATCAAATATCTCGCTGCATATTGGACAACTTGAAACACTTTCACACACATAGATAGATAAATAGATAGATAGATAGATAGATAGATAGCATGATGCATACATACATACATACATACGTACGTACGTACATACATACATACATACATACATACATACATACATACATACTTACGTACGTACGATCGGTCAGAACTTAAAAGTATTAGGTTCAGATTTTCTAGTAGAATACTCTAAAGTACTACAAAATTCCCAGATACAAAGTATAAACCTATAGGATGACCAGGATATAGATACAAATGTGGTAAAATCTGGACAAACATGGACCTATGGAAATCAAGAAGTGAGATTAGATGCAATGGAAGAGTAAGCATTGGCTGTCAACCGGTCACACCCGTAGTGGGTCCACAGTCAAATTCAAATGAAATACGTGAGGAATGAATCCTCGTCATAACTGGTACAGACGTCTCTACCATAGCAATCGAACAGTCAACTCAACATTTCACTCAGTGAAACAGAGTAATCGCAAACAAGACTATTATACCGACAGTAAAACGTTGACATCAAACACGCTTTTCGATATCCCTGTGTCAATAATTTGTCAGTGCGTAGTTTAGCTCTGTGTATAAAATGTTCAGATGTTGAACACGTCGTGGCATATCGGATCATTTGTAAAATAGAAACTCCATATGCAGATGATTGTGATATATTACCACTTAAATATGGAAAATATACGATGGGAAAGCCGATATCGTCGCGTTTCTCGTAAAACTTAGTTTTTCATGTTAAGCTATGTTTTTTATTAAATGGTACTTACCAGTATTTCAAGTAAAGACAATACGAAGTCTTCCACCATATCCAGTGGGTTACATGAACGCTGATTCATATTCAAAATGTCCGTCCTGATTTCTGATAGTTTGGCGGTTATTTCAGTTTCTATATACTGCAAGCCTTCCCCGTAGGCATGGATAAGTTTGTGCATTAATTTCCGACGCTGTATCCATTCCTTATCTAATGAAGTGAAGACTACATCCGAACCTGATAACAAATATCTTTTGGCAAAAGTATCAGGTCGTGCCGATGTCAGAGTTGCGTTTGGCTCCTTTAAGAATAGTTCACGAAGAACTGCAGACGAATTTACAATTACAAACGTCTTACCGAAAAGATTTATTTGAAAAATGTCTCCGTATGTTTTGCCCCATTGATACAATTTCAAATGAAGCTCCTTGAAATCAACATCGAAAATGTTTCCTACAAAAGGGTAACCAATCGGTCCAGGAAGATTTGATTTTCTTTTCTGTTTGGAAGTGTACACGTAAATCAAAACAAAAGACACAAGTAAAATAGCTGACACAGTGAAATACATCTCTGTTTGATATTTGACAATTTCAATTTGCAAACACATATGTATCGACCGCAGTTTAATAAGAACAGAACTCATAGGGGTGCATTCAAAAGTAAGAAGTAGTTATGGTTTCGTTACATATAGAGACTAGATAGTATTATTTCTGATCCAAGGTCCATAGTAAATGTACAATGTTGTAGTGATATTTGTGCTTTACATATACACTTGAAACTCTCTACACTACATGCATCGATCCATTGCCATTTGTATTAGGATTAAACACCTTTTATCTTTATCTCTATGGCCGAGTTCTCATGAACGGAATTCTATTCACTGCTATTGAAAAATTAATTTTCGTGAATGCGTAGATGGCCAAGTGGTTAGGGCGTCGCGCATGAGGCCAGGCGATTGGTACCGTAGTTCGAACCCCAGCAGGAGCATTGTAAGTTTATAGGTATCTTGTTATTTCGGCATTCGTGCTTTATATATATATATATATATATATATATATATATATATATATATATATATATATATATATATATATATATATATATATATATATCAAACTCGTTTTCATTTGACATAAGAAATGGTAGAACAAATAAAATGTCTTTTTGAGCTATATTCGATAAAAAAATTCTTGGGTTGTATCTGAATAATGAATAAATGTTCTGAGATTGCCCCTGCCTATCTAAGTATCTATGTCCCTTTTCTTATATTTAGAGAATAAATAAATGTTGAGTCAAATATCACTGCTGCAAGTAGATATGTTATTACAGTGTCTGCATAAAATACAACAATATCAAACTTTTCCGCACCACTTGCAGTGGGTATTATGTAATCATACACAATAAACTAAAATGTTCTTTAGATTAGGTTCTTTTGTATTATCATATTTTGTTACGTTTGTTTATCAGATATGAATACCTGTTGTGAATCTGTTCTCTGGTAAACAGCGTGACGATGATATTGATGCACGCACGCGACGTAATATAAGTCGTCTGCGTATATGCCTTGGGACATATGTAACAGTATGGAAATGCTCTTTTGGGCATTGTCGGGGGTTGTAAGTTGATGGAGGTTGCAAGTTCGTGGTATTCTTTACAATTGCATGTTGGATGATATTTGATGTTTCTGGAACATTTTAGCTGACCTGTATTTACGATGTATTCAAATGTTGAAGATATACGACCTACAACAGGTAGATTTGATAAAAGTCAATTCAAATAGTCAAAATTATCACCATTTCTTAGTACCAAAAATATAGAGACACCAATGACAAAATTTCAACATAATTGGTGAACTATACGACTCAAAATTGTATCAGCTGCTTCTAGTACCTTTGACCTATAACTGCATTTGTGAACAGCGCTTGGACAGAAAAGTCACGTGCTGCGGAAGTTGACCCATGAACTTATAATTAAACATTGACATAATGAACAAAATCGGTAAACGCAATCATTTTAACTCTATAATGTTACTACAGTTAAATGGGACTCTTTCGGGTTCTTAAATTACCCGTTGTAATTCTAAGATGTTTTGTGTTCGTATCACGACATTTACACCTCTTTGTGATTGACATTACCCGACTCATAACACTCATCTGACTTTCAGATATAACTGATTGATTTTGCGTATCAGTGTGATCATAATCGTTATTTCTAAAAAGTGTTTTATTTCTTTTCAGTATCCGCCAGTACATCAGTCAAATGTTGAGTTGCCTGTTCGATAGCCGTTGTTGAGAAGTCTGTATCAATTGTGACGAGGATTCGTTCCTCACTTATTTCATTTGGATTTAACTGTGGACTCATGACACCTGATTCCACCTCTTGGTCCCCAGAGGTCTGTGTTTGGTGGTGTTAGTGTAAGATTAATTAATACTTTGGTATCTGAATTTTTTTTATATTATTAGGTAGTTGTCGTATTGTTGGTGTTTCGGTGCCACTTACGGCATCTTGATAAGGATTTTAGATAAAGGTATGGTGGGACATTCGTTGGATCTTTTCTTTGTACATGCATAATATCTGTTTATATGGGGTTTTATAAAGTTTAGGTATCTAATACGAATAACGATGCTCAGAGTAAATTTCTTGTAGGTATATAAAATTATAATCCTCGATAGAATCCCTAGCTATATAAAAGCTCTGTCGAAAATTGAGGAAACGATCACTTAGAAATACGAACTTCAGGAAAACTTATATTTGTGAGTTTGGCCAAGTAAAACCTAATTTTTCTCAGTGAACCTAGTCTTATTTCTCCAGTTAATTTGAGTTGATAATAACAACTTGGACTCCTTCCGCTTCAACGATGTCGTGCAGTCAAATTATACGGGTACAAACATATGTGTATTTTGTCTAGCTGTCATCATTATGCTGTTTACTAGATAAACTTCATAACAAGTATTTGTATCTTATAAACAGACGTCGTATACACAATGCTACAAAAGAAACTGATCTAAACAAAATATCATATATCTGTGTGCGGTTACGTGATACCCATTTAATTTTTGCAAGTGGTGCAGAAAAGTTTGATATTGATATGCAAGTTAAAATAGATGAGTCATGGTTAGTAGATATGTAGGGGCACTCTCACAACATTTATATATCATTTAAATAAAATTCAGAAAATGTAACTTCCGGTTCGTATCGTATGATTGATCTCGTATTCGGAAACTTAAAGGAACTATGAAAACACGTTTTGCCTCTGTATTAAGTGATCCAGAATATATTATTTATATATTATTTAAATAAAATTCAGAACTTCGGGTTCGTATCAATTTAACTTAGCTCAAAGATGCTATTTTGTTCGTGTTTGTTTTAATCATTCAAAATAAATGATTATATAAACTTTTTTTCCAACAATGTTAAATGTACACCTAATTATGCAGAGTCCGGTATTTATTCCTGACGGAGAAAAAACATCCATGTTGGATCCGACAAATATGATTACTGATATTGTTTTGAAGCCTCTATGTGGTATTTTGAAATACTTATACTCTTTGAAAACAATTATACATGTTTTGTATTTCGTACTCTATCTTTAACAAATTTACTAGATTCCCAAAGTATAGTAACCCATCAATTCTCAATATTTGGATAGTGAGGATTTTGTGTGGATTGCTCCTATAAATAATGTGGAAAAGGTCCACCTAAAAAGGTGATTAAATTTCAACTCTCTACCGTACCAAATGGACCAAAACAAAACGCTTTATGTAGAGCACTATTGTAATGAACTTGGAAATATATGTTTACAACCAGATTGTTTTTATCTAAAACTACTGTCGTAATTGGGTTTTTTTTGTGTTCGCTATATGAGATTATGATGAACTTTGTCAATGGTAGCTATAGATTATCAATATATTATTGTATAGGGGTATATATGTTATGTAATTCAAACTCTATTTCTAAACAGCCAGACATATTAAATCGTATTTGAATTTTAGACATTGTTTTAATATTATATATATTGTTGTTGTTTCACTGTCAGCCAAGACTATATGGTAATGTCACCAGCTACAGATTAAAAGCCAAGACTATATGGTAATGTCACCAGCTACAGATTAAATACCACCAAATTTGGCATGTTCTATGAACTGAGGTCAGTGCGGTGAGGGTACATGAACATGACACATCTGTAGTGACACAGGGTATTTGCTTTAAATTACACCCTTTACTGTCAATTCGTATGTCAAGCGCTTGATGAGGGAACAACCACTACCTTTCTATCAAGTCTTCGATATTACCCAGAACCGGGAGATGAAATGGGTACCTTCCGCTTCCGCTCTAGCACGAGACCTCCAAACGCGATCGCTAACGCATTCTACTATAAAAAGGGATAGATCCGCTGTACCATTTAAATGGAACAAAATCAGGATATATATTGATGGTCAGTTTGAACGCTTGAATGCAATTTTCATCTGTAGTCTTATATTTTCGAGAGACGTCGTGGCTCTGCGGTAGAGTGTTCGATTTGCAACTGGAGACTCCTGTGTTCGAGCCATGGCGGAGGCGTCTGGTTTTCCTGTCCTTCAGATGAGACAGAAAACCGAAGTCCCGTGTCACAGTAGGTAACGGCAAGTTAAAGTACTTTCAGTGCTCAATGGCTGTAAGTGCCGAGCAAAGGCAAAACTTTGAAGCCCTTCACTATCATTTGGTGACGCCTCCATGTGTGCGAAAGATTTTTGAGCGGGACATTAAACAACAATACAATAACATCTTACAATATGTTGTTATCATCAGTGTGTATGACAATAAACAAAATTACGTTCGGCCGTTAGCCTATCGGAAGCATCAACAGAAGCTTGGTCAGTGCAAAAAAAAAAAAAAAAAAAAAAAAGATTCCCCCTACAGAATGACCTCATGACCTTATGATTTTTGACAAAACTATTATTATTTGTTTACATCAACACCCATCTGTTTTCAACTATAAAAAGTCAAATTCTGAGAGACAGTATTTATTTTAAGCCATTGACGATAAAATCTGAACTACATAAATATGAAATATCAGATACCAAAGTATAAATCTTCAGAATGTCGAAGATACATATACAAATTTGGTAATAATGGACCAATTGATGATGAATCAGTAATCATCTTAGGGGACGACCATTTGATTTTGAGGGGGGGGGGCTGGCAGATTATGGAAATAAATATTCTTGCCTTGAAAATACTGAAAATAAATAATCTGTCCTTTACTTGCAAGAAAATAAATCATCTGACCTTAACTAGTGCCCAAGTGGTGGTGAAAATTTAATAATGTTTAAAAGTTTTCGGCTCGCTTTGCTCGCCGTAGTTATTTCTTCAATTTTTTAGGCTCGTCGCTCGCCATTTTTTCATTACTGGTTGAGGGACAGTAACCGACTATGGTGTGATTTCGTCTTCTGGTTACTGGTCCTACCAGGCTATTTGGTCCATAACCAGTAAAATCAAATATATTAAGATATTTATATGTCATAATTCAGTGGCAGATTTAAAGGAGGCTTAAATGGCATATATATACGCACCCCCTTTTGATGCCAAGTTTTATCATGTATATTATACAGTAAAATTAAACTCAGAAGCCCTGAATTTGATAAGAAAATGTTTAAAACCTCTATATGTTTAAATAAAAAGTTGGAAAATTAATAAATATAAAATACCAACAAAAGAAATCTATATTTTTCGATCCCTCTAACTTTAAATCATAGACCCCCTGACTTTGTCTGTGTATTTTGAATTTCATAGCTTTGAGCTACGCTTTGATTTATTTCAGTTTCTTTCTAAAGAATTTGTCCTGCATATCGGTATTACATTTACATGTATGAAATATGAAAATTTATTTGTAAATATAATGTTCATTGTATCAAAATGTATATGATTTTCACTTGTGTTATTATCAGCTAGAGATATGAAAATCTAATCATAAATGATATCCAATCCTTTACACTGAATGAACATACCATTTTCACTCGTACAGTGTCTTGTCACACCCCCCCCCAAATAAATAAACAGTACTCCTTGATCCCCCCTGTAAATGAGAACAACAAGGTTGATAATTTAATACAGCGACTGTCTCACTCCATTTATATGTGTCTGGACACTTATCAAATACCAGGATTATGAATATACTGTTTTATGCAACACACAACAATTTTTCAGTTACATTATGGGAGCGCTACCATATATTACTACTTACTAAACCCTTTAGACACAAATTATTTACGATAAAAAGTTAATTTTTTGCAATAAATCCGAGTCAGATAATAGTGGAATTGTAATTCGGAATTGTTTGTTTTTGTATACTATGTGTAGCCTACAACATACCACCCAATGATACCACATACTGCCCTACAAAACCACATTCTACCGCATATTACTACCTACTTTAAACATTCTGACAAAGAATAACAAATTACATAGGATTAAAAATTTTAAAAGTCAAATACTAGTAAAATCGTAATCCGAAATTATTTGGTTCGGCTTGAATGTGGCTATCTGACTTAGATTTATTTCTAAAAATTCTTTTTATCGTAAGTAATTTGATAGTTTGTATCAAAATGACTTAGTAGGTAGTATTATACAGTAATATTGGTTGGTATGTGGTAAATTGAAGTGCCGATATAGTGGTGGCCAGTTTTTGGTGGAGGAACCTAATTACAATGTACATGGCCTTCTGCAAGTAAACTGGCAAACTTTCTCACAAAAATTAGCTAAGGTTCCAGTGGGGCTCGAACCTGCATTTACCAGAAGTGAGAGACTTGAAAGTGCAATGCACTAACCACTCAGCCACAGAGGCCACTCAAACACTAGTTAAGGCTTCCAAATTATTGATATCAGATAGCATGTTACATTCCTAAAGGTTCCTTATCATACTCTTGCCTCACAACAATCTAATGTCCCTTCAACTCCCCCTTCGGAAAGTTTCTAGATCCACCACTACAATATATTACATTTTTGGCCACATGACAATACATTGTAGCAAAAAAATATGAAGAAAATAAATAATTTGTCTCTGGTCTGCTTGAAAATAAATATTCTGTCCTGCGACGGTATGAAAATAAATAATCTGACGACACAATTTGCCATGTATTTGAAAATACATGTACATCAAACTTGATTGGTGTAATAACATCACATTTATGCGATATACATGTATATCTAGATCATCTTTGTTTTTCCAGTTAAACCAAAACTAACTCACTAAAAACCAAGATTTAACTTAGAAAAACATCAGTGTAAATGGAAAAAATGTTTGTTTTTAAACTGAGAATGTACCAAAATAAAAAAAAGAAACCTACAAGTAAAATCCATAAACCAATCTATCACATAGAAGGCACTCAAACTTTTAAATTTACACAATTTTATCTGGTCTGCGTCGTCATTTAAGTATATGCACGCGTATCTATTAGATGCATATGTTAAATTAGCCGTTAAAAGCTAGGTGAAAAATAAAACCTGACAAGACATAAAATTCATTAAATGCAGATTGACAAGACCAGGTACCTGGGCACGTAGTAATAACTTGTATTGCGATGTCTCATTTCAATAGTTTTGCTCATGCACACAAATGAAAGAGAGCGGGACATTGAAGTAGGACATGTATGTGATGCTAAACATTACGTGCACGGATCAAGGTAGAAATACGACATCACCTGTACTTTTAACAAAACTATGTCATTAGGAATATTTAGAAGCCTGTATAAAAAAGACAATTTGATAGAAATATTAAATGCACAACTATTTGCGAAATGACTATAACCAGATACAATATGATAAATGGTGATTAGAATTCCGAACATGAGAACTCGGTCGCAGAGATAGAGGTGTTTAATCCTAACGTAAATGACAATGTCTCTGCGACCGAGTTCTCATGCTCAGAATTCTAATCACCGCTATCGAAACATTCATTTTTGTTTGTTTGTTTGTTTATTGTTGTTTAACGTCCCACTCGAGAATATTTCACTCATATGGAGACGTCACCAAATGCCGGTGAAGGGCTTCAAATTTTGGCCTATGCTCGGCACTTACGGCCATTGAGCAGTAGGGTTCTTTAACGTGCCAACACCTACTGTGACACGGGACCTCCAACTTTTACTGTCTCATCCGAAAGACAGGAAACCAACCTGTCGCCGGCGGGACTCGAACTCACGACCTCACGATCCAGAGTCGAGCGCGCTACCGACTGAGCCAGGCCGGCTCTTCATTTTTGTGAATGCGTAGATGGCCAAGTGGTTAGGACGTCGTGCATGAGGTCAAGGCGACAGGTACAGTAAGTCGAGGGTTCGAACCCCAGCCGGTGCATGGTGAAGTTGTAGGTACTTTGTTATTTCTGTATTTGTGCTTATTTGAAATACGAGGTAAATATGAATATTTGAAAAACTCGGAAAATTCGGAGATGGATTTAAGTGTTATTGAGGGGGTTTGAATCACCATCTGTGAATACCATAGACCCTAAGCGTTTGAAATGGACATGGAACGTCGTAATGATTTTGTAATTCATTTTGGAAAGCGTCTTATTCGACAACGACTTTCAAACATTAAGTAATAGACAATTCTTCATTTGTTCATAAAAAGAAGTAATAAATGTTAAAATGATTGAATGAAAACTCTTATAGCACTTACAACTTGAACCACCAGTGATGACAATCACCGTGTATTATTTTTATAATTGTAGTGTAGCAAATTTGTATGCACAATATATGATTTTGAGTCTTTAATGCATGCATTGGACTTGATGTCAAGTATAACAATGACAACAGCAAAAGACAATGCTGTTGTAGCATCAAGAGAACAATGGTTTTAGCTGCTCCAATAGTCTTAGTATATATATCCTTACCTGCACATGCGGTCACTTTTATCAATCAGTCTAGCTTCTTCTTAAGCGGTGGAATATCCAATAACTGCTTCCAAATTGTCGTATTCTAATGAATTTAGAGAGTCGATTATCCATTGGTTCAGTCGCCGTCTTTAAGCGGTCGGATGTAATATCTAATAATTGTTACCAATTTTCCGTATTTCTAATGGACTTTCTAATTATCCATTGGATCATTTTCATTTTATACCTTATAAATTTATACACCGATAACCATCTTTGTGACACAGCAGTCATACTATTCACCGTTTCGAAGTTAACTTAATTTATAGATCATTCGAATTTCAATTTGTCGGTGCCTTGAATTCAAACATATCGCTCCCACAACCAATGCTTCTAGTGATGCTTTTGTAAAAGTAAAATGACAGATAGACATATTTACAAAATCTATCCATTATACAAGTTTAATATTCACAAACATTGTAACATTAATTTTAAGATTCCTTGTCTGACTGCGTAATACAGGTTAAAGCGTATATTGGGGTAAAGCCATGGCACGTCTCAGGTTCGACTCTATATACCAGGTTTGCCATGTCATGGCTTTATGTATTTTATCCCGTTTATATTGGGGTAAGTCCATGGCATGTATCAGGTTCGACTATATATACAAGGTTTGCCATGTCACGGCTTTATGTATTTTGTCCTGTTTATATTGGGGTAAGTCCATGGTATCTCTCAGGTTCGACTATATATACCAGGTTTGCCATGTCATAGCTTTATCGATTGTCCTGTTTATATTGGGGTAAGTCCATGGTATCTCTCAGGTTCGACTATATATACCAGGTTTGCCATGTCATAGCTTTATCGATTGTCCTGTTTATATTGGGGTAAGTCCATGGCATGTCTCAGGTTCGACTATATATACCAGGTTTGCCATGTCATAGCATTATCGATTGTCCTGTTTCTTCAACACAAGAACAAAATGACAGGTCTTTTGGAAGGTACGTCAGGAAAGGCGCGATTGTGGAAGAACCTTACCTTCATTGCCACACCTTGATAGCCGTGGTAAAAATGTTTGGTACTATCAAAGCGTTTCTATACAGTGCCACGTCATAAATATTTCACGTTTTTTGGTAACTGTGGGGAAATAGACCTAATAAATAAATGAATAGATGATGATAGAATAGATAGAGCATATTTGCCTATTTACGTACCCTTGGTAGATATAAATTTTCAGTCTTATGCGATCAAATAAAAATGGTATTCATAAAAATAGCCAAATTTCTATTTATTACATTCTTTACAAAACCAAATTCTCAAATAAACACAAGAAAATATTGTCCAAAAATTTGAAAAGTATAGAGTTTGGCCGAGTGAAAATTACATTTTAGATTGATTTTGCACGGGATGATATTTTTCACAATTTGAAAAAATAATAATTAAAATAAAAAAATATTTAATTAAAAAATCCTTATATGTCACTAACAAAACTATAATAAAAAAGAAGTCTACCGGATTAAGTCCCTTAACTGCTGCACACAAATGGAGCCACCGTATTCGGTAATTCCAGGTTAGCCCTATCATGACCTAACAAATGGAGTGTGATATTCTACATTGCTTCGACCTCTTACCTGTGATATTATTTATTCAGGATATTTATTTAGATCTTATTTCAAATCAAATTTCGTGATTTTTAATCATCCAATTGTTGTCAAGGCGTCAATAACTGCAGCACTCTATACGACTGAACTTTGACTATAATATTATATGTGGTACAAATATCAGTAATTATCTTCCATGTAAATCTAGATAACATGAACAAAAATACACATTCGAAATTTTGCATGTAAATCAGAAAATTCAAAATAAACAAGTGATATTAAGGAAAATACATTTCGTTTTCTCTATTTCTTGTATCTTGCACAGAGGGAACACACGAGTCTGCCTGGCTCAGTCGGTAGCGCGTCAGACTCTAGAAAGTGAGGTCGTGAGTTCGAGTCCAGCCGGCGGGAGGTCGGATTCCTTTCTTCGGATGACACAGTAAAAACCGAGGTTCGGTATTACAGTAGGTGTCGGCACGTTAAGGAATCGAGACCTCGCAAATCCTGGCGTCTTTCGGGTGGAAATAGAACTACATCCATATAATAAATACTTCAAAACCTATTTAGAAATAGGTTTATTACTTCCCATTAAATTAAATTTCCAATCCATATATTTTCAGAGAATCTCTCTCTCTCTTTCTCTCTCTCTCTCGCGCTCTCAGAGCGACATTTTATTGTCAAAACATTACATCAAATCATAAACCATTATTCATCTATTGATGGTTGTTCACAATCTTCATACAAATTTAAGATCCATTCAGAAAAAAGCGAAATCCCCCCCCCCCCCCGTGAAATTAAACAACTTTACAGTATATGTCACATACTCACCAATTTCTGGTCATTCATATGGTCTCCTATTAATGGTCGTTCACAATATTTAATTTTTGCCCGTAGTTAACAATATTCATCTATTGTTGGCCGTTCCCAATATTCACCTATTGCCCGTAGTTCACAATATTCACCTATTGTTGGTCGGTCCCAATATTCACCTGTTGCTCGTATTTCACATTATTCATTCACAATATTTAAATGTTGTTAATCATTCACAATATTTACCTATTGTTGGTCGTTCCCAATATTCACCTATTGCCCGTAGTTCACAATATTCACCTATTGCTGGTCGGTCCCAATATTCACCTGTTGCTCGTATTTCACATTATTCATCTATTGCTGGTCTTTCACAATATTTACATATTGTTAATCATTCACAATATTCACCTATTGCTCGTATTTCACATTATTCATCTTTTGCTGGTCTTTCACAATATTTACATATTGTCAATCATTCTCATAGTCACCTGTTATTTATCGTTGACATAGTCACCTATCAGATGTCGTTAAAAATACTCGCCTATTACTGGACGTTCTCAAAGTCACCAATTACTTGTCATTCACAGATTCACCCATCGTTGGCTGTTCACAATATTCATATAATACTGGTCGTTAACATTGTCATCTAGTAGAGGTCATTCACAATATTCAACTATCTGTGGACGTTCAGATAGACACCTATTACTGGTCGTTAACAATATTCACCTATTACTGTTCGTTGACAATATTCACCTTTAGCTGGACGTTAGATAATTCACCTATTACTGGTCGTTGACAATATACACCTATTACTGGTCTTTGACAATATTCACCTATTACTGGTCGTTGACAATATTCACTTATTACTGGTCTTTGACAATATTCACCTATTACTGGTCGTTGACAATATTCACCTATTACTGGTCGTTTACTTAATCACCTATTGCTGATATTTCACAATATTAATTTTTTGCTATTACTGGTCTTATTACTGTTGACATATATTCACCTATTACGTTGGTCACGTTGACATCGTTGCGGTATATTCACCTATAATACTGGTTGTTGACAACTGTGGCTATACACCTATTACTGGCTCGTTTACACTTAATCGCGAACACCTATTGCTATAATATTTCACAATATTAAACAACAACAAATATTTTTGCTCGAAATCTGATCAGGTTTACATAGTAACGAAAATTTATTACTGAATTGTTCACTTTACATTATAGTGGAAATATGAAGCAGTAAACCTGTGCAGGAACTGATTGATCTGCGATAAACGACGCACCCTTAAAAAATCCCGTAGTCCAGTCATTTCTCGTCACAATGGTGAAAATGAGATTACGCATAAAAAAATCTAATGTTCTTCTTTGAAGAGGAAATACTATTTTTGCCAAAAACAGGAAATTTCGAAATACCAAAAAGCGTTATTAAATACAATGCTTGGCAAATAAATTTTAGTAAGAAATAGTAATTGTAAAATTTATCATAAACTGTGGCTTTTTAAGGATAGGCGTGAAGTAAAAACACAATGAAATATAGTTTTCATAATAAGATAATTATGCAAATAAATGATGTATGATATTATGCAACCTGATTTGAAAATACTTACACTTAAAACCAGTGGAGGGGCACACCTTTCCCAGAAGAAAAAAATCGCGTCTAATGGCATTGAAACATAAAACGAATTTTTTCTAGCGTACTATTTTTTATGACCATAACTTGACTGACCACCAGATTAATTTAGGATCGCTCGCATGAGAATTGTCAGTTCAAATAATATTCCGTAAAAACTGCACATTCTATTCCCGTCAACGTTATATAAACAACAACAAGATATTCGTCAACAAATTAATGCTCTTCATCGTCGTTCTTTTGTTGAAAGCAATCAAAACAAGCATTGTAAACCACCCTTAATTTCCAATGGTAGTCAGAAACACTTTGAAAACTGTTTTTTAAATGCATTTGCACGGCCCCAATCAAGTTGAGAATGTTCTGTACTGATAGTATGACTCTAGAGAAGAATACATTAGGTTTATAGTGAAATAGTATACAAACGAAAGTATTACGACAAGAAATAAACCTGCTGAATTTCAATATTAAGTGAATTCTGATTGATACCTGCGATGCGTCATTAAACGCATCACAATGGTGAAAATAACAACGCATTTCCCGTTATAATACTTGGAATAAAATGAAATTTATCCGTTATAGAAACACAATGATATAAATATAATTATAAAATGATGTTTAGCCCAAAATATCGCCTTAAATCTTGCAACATAAAATTGCAAAACGAATTGTTTTCAATGATTTTGACTTCAACTAATATGTGTACTACAACATAAACCAAAATCTAAGTTTGTTCTTCTTGAAGAGGAAAATACATTAGGTTTTTTGGGCCAAAAACAGTGAATTCTGATTGAAAAGGATCGAATAAAACGACAAAATCCCTGGAGCCAATTTGCAAGCTAATTGCAAAAGAATTGTTTTCATTATTTTATTAATAGTGTACTACAATGCAATCTAATTTCTTCTTGAAGAGGCAATTATGGGCCAAAAATTTAATCGAAAAAGAAATAGTAATTGTATTAAATTGCAATCTTTCATATAATAAATTTTTGATAGTAATTGTTTTCATATAATAATTTGATTAAGGATGTTTTGA
This sequence comes from Atrina japonica, assembly GCA_030159075.1. Lineage (NCBI taxonomy): Eukaryota > Metazoa > Mollusca > Bivalvia > Pterioida > Pinnidae > Atrina > Atrina japonica. The sequence continues at coordinate 50,675 of BROG01001219.1, forward strand.
GGCGAAATGTGCTAATTTTAGTAAAAAAAACAATGAAAACTGGAAATATTTGTAGTTTTCATTAATAAGATTAAAATATGCAAATACATATAGATGTATAAGAAAGATATACTATTACAATGATGATTTGTACTGTTTATCAACTTAGAAATACTAGAAACCAAGGGAAGGGCACATGGAGGGGCACGCCTCCCCCTTCCCAGAAGAAAAAAATCCATGACACTTCAGTCTAATGGCATTGAAAGTGCATCATTCTTATTCATTTTATTATTTTAGAATTTTTTTTCTGAGAAGAAACCCTCCCCCTTATGAAATACTATTTATCCGATACCCTACATGTTGACCATAACCTTGACTGACCACCAGATTATATGTATAGTTACATGTATGTTACTGTTAATATTTCAGCATTAATAATTTTCATGAGAATTGTCAGTTCAAATAATATTCCGTAAAAACTGTCAGATGAATGGAAAATTCTATTCCCGTCAATTTCCAGTTATATAAATGAACAAGAAGTAGTATGTCGATTTTTTTCTTTATCAAATTAATTTGTTTCGTCTTCATCGTCTGTGTTCTTTGTTGAATTGGAGCAACTTGTTCCTCTACAATGGCCGCATCCAATTGTGCATTGTAGGCCATGTTTCTGGCACGTGCATCTCTTTGTGTCACAATTTACTTTACAATTGCAGTGAATGATATTCAGAAGACGACTGGGAGCAGGCGGCAAACTGTTTTTAAGTGGCATGCATTTGCCATCATCAGTAACTGTCCAGCCCCAATCAAGTGGATTCAGATCAATGCGATCGAGTTTTATCCACTGCTGACACTGATAGTATGACCTTCTAGAATGCAACGCAGCAGAATCAGATGTTGGTGGCAAACTCTGTACCTGAACACATTTATTGTTAGTAATAGCCTTGTTGGTATACAAACGAAGCCTCAGAAGATCCAGTCCTTCGTGTAGCACTCCTCCATAAAGGCTGGCAATAATTTGTTCGCCACTCGTTACGACAATTTCCACATTATTGTCAGGCTTCAAAAATTCCTCAATTGCCATTGTAACATTGTTTGTTTTTGAAAGTCTCTTGAATGCGACACCTTTCCCTATCCCAAATAGCCGAGACGTTGTATCACATCCTGTGATTGCGTGGATCACGCAATTTTGCATTTGTGTGTACCAAGCACTCGCTTGGTTTTTTTAATGTCCCAGCATCTGCACTTGTTAGAAAGTTCAGATTTGAAATAGATGTTGTGCCCATTCAGAGATGCATGGTAGCAGAGGAGAACAAGAAGATCGGTGTCTTCGCCAATGACAATGACATGCGTGGACCTAGCACACACAACAGCTGTTGAAATAATGAGACAATCTGCATCATCCTCAGCGAGGATGACCGTACATTCATTTTCCCGAAATCTTTGGGCAAGAAGCCTTATAAAACGAGACTTATTGTTGTTATTTGTGAGAAAAACTTCTTTCTTGGATTTGAAGGTCATATCTGAAGTAAATGTTACGTCAGGGGAGATGATACCTTTTGAACGTCGAAGATGAGTCGCATCTTTGGTCGATGGTTCACTGGAATACCCATCAAATACAACAGTTGGCTTTGAGTATCTCCTTTTAATATAGTAAACATACAGCTGACATATGGCATTGAATGGCATGCCTTTTGCCCATGGGATGCGCTGTAGCAGAGAACCACCATCCAAAACAAATTGCGCATCATGCAATTCATCTTCCGATACAGCACAGTCCCCCATACTCCAAATAGCATCAGCGATTTGTGGCTTATTTGCTGCTCTTGGAAGTCCTGATGGCTCAAAGATCGATGATGGATGCGTTGATAATTCATATTTAAAGATGTCTGCAACATCCTCAGCAGATTCTCTCGATGAAATTGCAGTTAGTCTTTGAAAAAGGACTTGGGTATCAACCTCAACCCTGTCTTCCTCAACTGTGAAAGATGTTTTAGAAGACATAGTTACAACCTGCATTGACCTTTTAAAGGAAAAATCAAATATGTTCTGACCAACCATAGAGTCAATGATCTTGCGTCCACATGCCACTGCATTATGAGCGTTGATATTGTTATCTGCATTTACACCCGTATCGATATTCCGAAGAGGGAGGCTTTCTGTAAAAGGGTCCCGGTCTCTTAGGTATGATATAACTTTGATTATATCTTGCTTGTCCCTCTCTTGGAGAGAGGTTGAAGACTCCTTGTGTGTTGTTCACTTGTGTGATACCCAACATCTGTAAGATTCTGCATAGCCTCATTTACTGCTGCACAAGAAGGCATGGACAAAAGCCACTGAGATCGTTGTACCTCTGTCATTCCTCGTCCTCTTGTCAAACCACCTGATGTTTTTACACTTCTCATTAATGCCTGTTCAATGACAAGATCACAGGAAAGACCCGCCCAATACCTGTCACTTCTTCTCAGAACATGATACCCTTCCAGGAACTTGTTGTATACATCGGGGTGATCTTTCTGAAGATTAATCATTGACATAACATAAATGTATGCCGACTTTGCATACATATTATGTCCAGCTGCAGCAAAATATGGAAGCATTGCATGTAGCGTTTGTATATGGAGTAGCCAATTGCCAGTTCTTTCAGCTGTGATAAAAGATTTCAAGAGGCTTATCATTTCTAAGTACTGAAGCCAGAGGGTTGCAGTTTTGAAGCACTTAAGAGAAGATCTTGTGTCTGCAAGTTTCTCCAGTATTTGTGCTACGGTATGATGATTGCAAACGTCATGTGCAGTAACTTCTCCCTCTAGCAACTGGTCATACAAGGCAGCAGCTTGTTTGAGTAGATGGCTTTCTTCCAGCTGGATCATAGAAACATCTGTAGATTCAGCAAGGATACGATCTGGGGCCTCTGTGTCACTGGGTGTTACAAGAGAGCCTGGAGATATATTCTGGGACACATCATTTTCAGGCAATTCGATGCCAAACGTTTTAGCCACAAGCAAGGTATGAAGGGCTGTGTCAACTAGAAAATGGGCACGGGTTGCTCGAGCTACTGCTTTTCCACTAAGAATATGACCAACTGCATTTGGCGCATAAACAGTCTCCAACACTTCTTGCAATCCTGATTCTCTCATAATATGTCCAATACACCCTAAAAAGCTCATTTGTGTGAAACCCACCTAACCTGAGTATAATAGAGTTGAAATCTTCACGCTGTGACTCATAAGTGGCGACTGTGACCGCTTTCATATAGAGAGGCTGGTCAAAGGTTAGAATTGGAGTTGTACCATATTTCCTGGCTTGGCGAGACACAAACGTCAGTGTAGAGAAGATGCACGACATATCGCTTGCCTCCATATCTATCATCGGCAGAAAGGTGATGGCAGGCTTCCCTGGGTAATCTCCATTCTGACTCTACTGCATCAGTCCTGACCAACTTGGGGTAGGGTATCGAAGAGGCAATACAACCTTTGATAGAAGATCTAAACTCAAAGATGGATCTGGAACTTTCTGTTCTATACTAATCTTGGAGAACTGCATCTGCAATGACGATTTAGGTGGCTGCTTGTAGAAATGTATATCAATTTTCCCAGCAGTGACCAGGTCAGCCGATGAAACATTCAGTTTAGGAACCGGTTTGTTAACCTTTGTCCCAGGTGTAGAGCCGACAATTATGCCCATACCATGGAACGTACCATACCCATCAAGTGTACGCACATTGTGATCCATGTTGTCGGCAACGAATTGAAGGAATTGCCCATCTTCATAGCCTGGAATGTCCGCCCCTTGTGAAACGGCTGCACTTCTTTCAAAACGTTGTATTTCCGAATATGAGGAACAAAATCCTAAGGAATGCAGCGTATCAATAAGAAACTTTGATGAAAAATGGTGATGAAGCTGCACTCCTAGACCTATTTGTAGTGGTGCAACATGTAAACGTGGCTTAGCCATCTGCATAATTGTCTGTCCAATCGATGCAATCTGGGTCCTTTTCTCTAGTGAGAATCTTTAAAAAGGTTTGTAGACTTTCAGGAACGTACTGAAGATTCTTTTCCAGTGATTCAATATCTGACGACAATGGATACAAATCCGAAGCTAGATTAAGAGAGAGAATGTCAGATTTTATCAGCTTAGCAGCAGTAGTAATGATGTTGAGCTTCTCAGCTGTCTGATCCACCGTTTTGGCCGATTGTAAAAACTTTGAAGAATTTATCTGGCTGGTTTTTCGTATTGTTATTACAGTTGATTTTTCTTTGCTCTTCTGTCATGATGATTTCATCCCCAAAATGTTCATATAATTTCTTTTTCAAGTAAAAATGCGAATATGCATCATCACCACAGTAGCCCTTCATTTTAGCAACAAGATCCGATAGTTGATGTTATTTATCATCACTCTCCTGCAGATAGTTCACCACTTTAAGAAAAGCGTCGGTAATATGACTGTCAACAGGTCTTCCTCTCTTGGCTTCGGTCGAGGAGGGTGAGAATATCTTAGGAGTGTGTTTGCCTGTGCGAAAATTTACATTACAGGTTTGATGATAGATGGCATCAGCAGCATGCAAATCATTTACAGCTTCTAGTCTACCATAAATTTGGTCTGCCCAAGCGTCTTGTCTTGTAGAACAGATGGCGTTTATACTAGCCTGGAAATCATGAGTTCTCACAGGATATACATCATGCCCTCTTTTATTTTGATTGAGTTTGGCAGTCTGTCCACAAAAGAGGCAGTGGTCACGGAATGAAAAAGTCTGTTTTGACCTGAGAATAGGTGTGCTTTCAGCAGGAGGATTTGACTTGCCTTGTTCTCTCTCTCTAAGATATTTCCTGATTTCAAATGCATTTGTAAATTGACGCCTGCACTCTGCGTGTACATATTGTCCAGGATGCGTGCGAATATGCTACCCCTTTTCTCAGCAGCATTATTGATACCTTCACTGCCCTTCCCACGAAGACAAACAAGCCCATTTTGATCCCCCGACTCACAAATGACACAGTTTTCTAGTCTTTCCATTTTCAAAACTAGAGCTGTCTGCATAGCAGGACTTATACCCCCGCCCCAACTTTTTTTGATGAAGGTAGCACTTAAACTTAAAGATAAATTCACTTTTCAAAACTTCTTAACCGGACAGACAGACGGACGGACAGACAGACAGACAGACAGACGGACAGTGTGATTCCTATATACCCCCCAAATCTGTTTGCGGGGTATATAACAATGTTAGAACAGATGTAAATAAAATGAGAGGAAATATATGATGATAACTAATGGCAATTTAACACGAATGGGTGTCCATACACTGAGAAAATCGTTTTCACTTCCTTACTTGTTAATTGTTTTCTATAAAAATAATGTTTTACGATTATGCACTTGATCAAATGTTATTTTCAATTAAATTACGGCCCCTATCACAGGAATTTTAAATGAATCGGGAATGCGTGACTTCACATTTACGACGACACGTCACCCCCCCCCCCTGTTGCGACTTCTCTTTTTATCAATTAGAGGAGTTTAACTTCTCGTTTGTTGTTATAGTTTTAAAACAGGGTCACATTGATTAAAATGTTTACACACTTGTATCCATATATATCATGAAACAAGGATAAATTAGCATCAACTAGGCAATGTTTATGCAATGACTACGCCTTGCGATCGCTGAAAGCATGCTATGGCAGCACAGCTGTGACAGAAAACCAAGGGCGCTCTCAACAAATTTCTTACACAAAAATATAATATTTCTGCACATTAGATTAAATTAGATTTTTTATATGTTGTTTTACATACACTAAAGAGTAGTTTGCAGAAAAAAATATTTCTTTTGCAATTAGTTGCAAGCAAAATTTAAATTGACTGGACTATTAGGCCTATCTCTTACCAACGTTCATTGCACATCTCCGCTGATAAAGTCCAAAACAAAGTCATGACTGACGCAACACACACATTTCATACTTACACAACACCTCCCCCATTAGGTCTCGATATATTTTGTGTAAAATAACAACTTGATCTCGAGAAATTCCACCAGCTTTAACTTTTTTTTTAAATAAAATTAAACAGTATACTTTTCCTATTGACAGTTTGTTGAAATTTAGGCAGATATAGGGCCTAATAGGTTCATCGTCAGTTATCGATACGACGATAGGTCTACTGCATCAAGTCAAGCCTCCGGGGCCTACTGTCCAGTATCGAATTAGAATTAATATAGAAATATAGAATTCAATCAATAAATCTGTTTTCATATATCAATAATTAAAAAAAACAGAGATCAATGTTTTCATCATATTAAATGAATAAAATAAATCGTTCATCTATCGCTGTATTATGTTGCAGGAAACAGACCATAACCAATTGAAAACCATGTATAGTACATATATCTCAGTGGCGCAGTGGTTAAAGCGTTTAGTTTCCATGTTGGCGGTTGTGAGTTCGCTACCCATCTGAATTTTTGAAAACATATTTTTCACTTTTAAAGGTAAGTGATACATAAGTCTCAGTGGCGCAGTGGTTAAAGCGTTTAGTTTCCATGTTGGCGGTTGTGAGTTCGCTACCCATCTGAATTTTTGAAAACATATTTTTCACTTTTAAAGGTAAGTGATACATACAGTCCACCTTTTTATTGTTTATTGTTTATTGTTGTTTAACGTCCCACTCAAGAATATTTCACTCATATGGAGACGTCACCAAATGCCGGTGAAGGGCTTCAAATTTTGGCCTATGCTCGGCACTTACGGCCATTGAGCAGTGAGGGTTCTTTAACGTGCCGACACTTACTGTGACACGGGACCTCCAGCTTTTACTGTCTCATCCGAAAGACAGGAAACCAACCTGCCGCCGGCGGGACTCGAACTCACGACCTCACGATCCAGAGTCGAGCGCGCTACCGACTGAACCAGGCCGGCTTCAGTCCACCTTTTTCAATTCTTCTGAAATAATTGAGTTTAAAGATAAAATATGACATTACAGAACTGACAGGGAACATAAATCAAAGCCTAAGGATATATGTCGAATAACAAACAGTAAATCAAAACTGTGATGTTTTTTATTAGTTCCACTGTTCTATCGAGTTCTTTACTATACAGCCATCTGATAATCCTCTTGATCTAATGTCGGATTAACACGCTGAGCATGTGATCAAAACAACACATTATCTTTCCTAATGATTTTCCACTTTTAATATTCCAACTCTGAACTGTGTGTATTCTTCAGTAACATTTTCTTACAAGTATTTGTTTTTAAAGAATAAATATTTTTTACAGATGCAGAAAACAACAAGATATCCGAACTTACTTAAGCTGGGATTCAGTGATTTTTTAACGGAACCAGTCAAGTTTTGTCAAGTGAAAGATTTAAAGGCTGTTAATATAGGCGCTGTTTTGGAACTTAACAGACTCAAAGAATATTTTGGGTGCACAAATAATGAACTTCTTAAATGGCTGCTCCAACTGAAGACCGATTCAACTACTAAAGATTCCCAAAGCAAAGATTCAAAATTGAAAATTGCAAATCTACTCAAGTATTATAAACAGAAGTACACTTTTTTAAATAAAAGTAAGACAGAAAAGGCCAAGCTTTCTCTTGACATATTCCTACGTACACCACTGGACTACAATCATCTGTTTTCATCATATTGTCATGCAAACATTGGACTGCAAATTACTGAAACAACAAAATCTAAGTCAGAAGAGCACTTTAAAGCAGCTACAGAGTCATTAAAAAGATACTGTTTCATATTGGAAAAATGAATCCAAAAAAGCTGACAAATAAAGAACTGTCAGTGGAAACAGCCAGACGGAAAACATGTAAAGAAATGTCAACATTGCAACTTAAAATAACAGAAAAAAACAAAAATTTATTGAAGTGAAATACAGAGGTAAAAACAAACGACTGAGGGAAAAAGCAGGTACTATGAACGTCTAGAGTAGAAAATTTAAACAGCAATTACAGAAGTTTCATACAGAAGCTCAAGAAATATTTAGACAGTTAAAAACCAGATTGTGATTGTGATAAGAAAGATAAAAGAGACAGAGTTACAAAATTTGAAAGATGAAGTTTTAGATCTTGAAAACAAAAGAAATCTTTTACTGAAGATGCAGAAATGGAAAAACACCTATACTGCTAAAACTGATCTGTGTTATGAAATTACTGGACTCTGATGTACCGTTAAAACATGTTGAAAGGTTATCAGTAGTGTACTTCTGTGCAATCTTACTGTTAAAGACAGTCTTCCCAAGAAAGACTATGTGGCCAAAGTCAATGCCCGTCGCCTAGCCCTTGGTCAGATTCACATAGCAGACTCTGTTGGTAAATCAGAAAACTGTACTCTGTATAGTGATGAAACAAGGAAAAGTGGTCAGTCTTTTGGAACTTTTGTTGTAACTAATGAAAATAGAGAACCATTGTTACTTGGATTGCGTCATATGTCCAGCAAATCATCCAAAACTGAATTGGACACTTTCAAGACAATATTAGAGGATGTTCAGCAACGCTGTCAGTCTTTATCACCTCATCATGATGCAACTGTCAGGCTGAACATTTTACAGAAAATAACATCTACAATGTCAGACCGTGCAGCTACTGAAATATCATTTAAAGAAATGTTACAGACATACAGAAGTGATCTGATGAAAGACCATATTGAAAATTTTGACCAGATGTCCCCCGAAGAGCAGCACATACTAACTAGAATGTTTAACTTCTTTTGTGGTCTTCACCTGTTAGTTAATATCGTAGAAACCATGAACGAGATATTCAAGAAATGGGAGTATACACATCTTGGAACTATGCCATCAGAATCTGGAATTCTAAGGACTGTTAGAAATGTGAGTAAAGCTTTTGCAAGAGGTGCTGATAACAAAAAATGGTGCTTACTTAGAATTCTCAACATACATGAAGAGAAAGGGTGTACACAACACTGAGATCAAGTCATTCCTAGGTAACCGCTTTAACATAGTTTTTCACAATGGAGGTGTGATTTATCACCTGAGAGATTGCATCATTGCCTTTCTGGAGGATGTCAAGTCTGATGGAAATCCTTTATCACTAAACCGGTTACTGCATTCTATTCTATCCGACCTTAAAGTGACCGAATATACAGCAGGGCTGAAGGCATTGGGTATTTTCAACAAATTTTATAACAGCTCCATTGTGGAAAATCTTAGACAGCAAATCTACACATATCCTCGACATTAACCAATATTATGGAGATCTTGTGGACTATCTGGAAGCCATCGCAACAGACGTGAAAAAGGCAGGTGAACTTCTCACAGGCGAGTATATTCCCTTCTCCATGGAACCAAAGACAGATGCAATTTGGGCCACTCTAGTCAGCAAATCAAGTCACGATACATTGACAATCTCTCTACTGATGCAAATGTGTGCAGGTGTGTGCAAATTGTTGAAAGAAAAAGTCAGGGACCATCTTTACGGAGGAAAGTACTATGATGTTGGCGACAACCATGATGTTCTAAATTCTGTACTTCCACATAACAAATTACCTGAGTGGGTATTTGGTTATCTCGATTGGCTACTGAAGCATAGACCAAATGCAACAAGACTGGCAAATGAAGCACACATATTATTTCAGGTAATTAAACTCATTAAGACTTTTGTTCAAAGAAGAGTTAATTCTGAAACACTTCTGCATGTATGTATGTATGTATGTCTACAAATATACTGAGTGTCACTATTGACCTTAAAAGGCTAGAGGACGAAACATATATGCAGATATTGGTCAACAATTTCAAACAATTTTCAATACCAAAGTATATTATTATGGTCCTATACTTTAGTGAGCTCATAGTAATAAATTGATAAACAAGTTGTATCACAGACCTGTAAGCATTGTAAATATCATTTCAAAAAAGATGATGCAACTGATGCTGGTTTTTATCAACCTATTTACTATTCTTATCAACTGTAGTGAAACCAAATGATTTTCCATTCATGATTTATGATAACTTGCTTCTGTTTACATAGGTAAATCGAACCGGAGTTTGGCTGAAACAAAAATCTGAAGAAGAAATTAGAAAACTGATGGAATGGTCTAAGAACATTTTACCATCCATAAGACAGAAAGAGAAGCTGAGGATCAAACAATTAAATAAGGAGTTAGAGAAAATAAGTAAAGAGAAAGAGGAACGTGCTAAGGCAAAAAAAGAGATGGACAGAAAGGAGAAAGAAAAGCTTATCCAAAATATATTACAGGAAGGACTATGGGAATCACGAGCAGAGGTGAACAGAAGGTAAATTTTAAATATGTGCTATACTTTACCATTTAAGTATGCTTGTGTTACCTAATGCAATTAAAACTTGTCTCAGAAGGTGAAAAAAATTATAAGAATTTCTGCACAATTTATTATGTTAATCAAGCCACGACACCATTTCTGTAAATGTGTTGACAGAAATATAATTATCAACTACTGATTTATAGAACATAAAAACTCCATGTCCATATACTTACTATTGTGATGATACATTTTATCTAATAATGAAACCTCATTCTACTTAAGATTGCAGGGTTGTTCAAAGAAGCAATCAAAAGACAAAATAAAGGTCCAGATAAAATTCAGACAACATGTCCTACAACAAGATGCAAAGAAGGATCTCTTTCTTTTGACAAAGTGTGCAGGTCAAATACTGTCAGTTGACAAGCTGAAAGAAAATCTGTGTCAGCTGATAGACATGGCACATGCAGGTGATTATTGTTGTTATACATTTAGAAACCAAATCATTGTTATTTTGTGTGATGCCTGATATATTAAATGATCATTTATTTAAATGCTTTAATAAGATGCTGTAGTTGACTTGAAATGTAAGTACATGTAACCCTAATTAAGCCAGTCGTCTATCCCCACAAACAGAAAGAAAATTCAATTTAACAAGATGTTCATTCCCATATGAAAAAATACTTGTTAGAATGTAAAATCTTTGCAATATGTCAAATAATGATAAGAGAAAAAAAAAACTTAACTGTTTTTGCCAACTATATATTTTGCAGAAAATGGCTCTGTCGAAGAGTAATGGATAAGGATTGATATTTGAAGATATGAGAAACTTTTTACATATATATATATGAGCTATTTTATTATAATATTTTATTTTTAGTAATAATTTAAAATGTATATAAAATCACATTTATGATCCTTCTTTGCATCTTGTTGTAGTATCACGAGATATATTTATATAATTACTTGTATCATATCTAAAAAAAATTGACAAAGTTTTAAACAAATAAGGGAATTAAAATTATCTTGTTCCTACATTTATTTGTTGTTACATTTTTAGTGTAAAGGAGTCAAGAAATATATGCTGATTACCTCCCCTTACAATTTCGACTTAAGGTACAGCTCAAATATGATAAAAGGGCATTACAATTTCTTTTTCACTTAATAATGATCATCACTTGTCTTTTCAATTCAAGATCATCTATATTTCTGATTTAAAGTACTTTCTTTTAGCATACTTTTATAGTTTTACCTTTTGATATTTATGGCAGAAAAAAAATCAAGTAATAAGGGGAGATAACTCAGAAATGCACGACATAGCTGATGATAAGATCTGAATTTTCTATTTATATAAACTTTACTCAAGGTGTTCTAACATTATGCAGTATAGTTGCTTAGTCTTCCTGAAAAACAAAATTTGCTGCAGAGTACCTACGTGACATAGTCACCTATAGTCACCTATGAGTTATCGTTCACATAGTTACTTACTTCTGGTCGTTCACATAGTAACCTGTTGTTAGTCGTTCACAATATTCATATATTGTTGATCATTCCCATAATCACCTATTACTGGTCATTCACAATATTCACCTATTTCTGGACATTTGGATAGTCACCTATTACTGGTCGATCACATTATTCACCTATTACTGGTCGTTCACAATATTCACCTATTACTTGTCATTCACAACATTCACCTATTTCTGGACATTTAGATAGTCACCTATTACTGGTCGTTCACATTATTCACCTATTACTGGTCGTTCACAATATTCACCTATTACTTGTCATTCACAACATTCACCTATTTCTGAACATTTAGATAGTCACCTATTACTGGTCGATCACATTATTCACCTATTACTGGTCGTTCACAATATTCACCTATTACTTGTCATTCACAACATTCACCTATTTCTGGACATTTAGATAGTCACCTATTACTGGTCGTTCACAATATTCACCTATTACTTGTCATTCACAACATTCATCTATTTCTGGACATTTAGATAGTCACCTATTACTGGTCGTTCACATTATTCAACTATTACTGGTCGTTCATAATCTTCATCTATTGATTGTCGTTCACATTATTCACCTATTACTTGTCATTCACAATATTCACCTATTTCTGGACATTTAGATAGTCACCTATTACTGGTCGTTCACATTATTCAACTATTACTGGTCGTTCATAATCTTCATCTATTGATTGTCGTTCACATTATTCACCTATTACTGGTCGTTCACAATATTCACCTATTACTGGTCGTTCACTTTATTCACCTATTGTTGGTCGTTCACAATCTTCATCTATTGATGGTCGTTCACATTATTCACCTAGTACTGGTCGTTCACAATATTCACCTATTGTTGGTCGTTCTCATACATATTTTTTGCATAACGATGTCAATCTGTAGTATACAGTTTGCAGTTTGTTCTATTTAAATAACCGGAAAATGTCAATCATAACAATATACACACATCCCAGACGATCTAAATACAGGATAATATGTCATTGAATAGTGGGACATGTTCTAGATACTAAAACATTAGGTGTGTAAAGGTAAATTGTTTTCACGCAGGTAAAGGTCACCTTCCTATCACTCCATATTTTTATTTTCAATTTATCAACTACTAAATAAATGATAAACCATGATGTTTGTTTCTTGTTCAAGAAAATTTTACCAATACACCGTTTTCTATTACAGTATGTCTTGATCACATTACAAATAATGATAATTATTCTTGTCCTTCTTTACAAAATTGTCTTTACCCTACAACATTTATAAATGCTTTAAATAAAACATTTACCATTCAGTGAAGAGAACAAGCAAAAATAAGAAACAACGATAATGTCAAGTGTTGAGCTTAGAGACAACTCAATGAATTATTTTTCAAGTTTATTAAGTCATTACCCCTATAGTCGCATTTGGATCAGCCCATATTAAAGAATGGTTGAGTCCTATACCATAATATAGACTGTATGAGTTCAATCAAACTTTACCACACTTTTACATGAAATATGAACTTGTTCACTCTTGAAACATTAAAGTAGACTATACTTTTGTCACTAGGGTGAATCTAAATGTGACCACAGGGGTTATTAGGGTAAGTCTATATGTGACCACAGGGGTGTTAAGGTTGAGTCTAAATGTGACCACAGATTTAGTTGGTTAAAGGTGTTTTTCATAAATGGACATATATTGCGAAGTAACTAGCTTTATGTGAAGTGCTACAAATTTTTACCTATGTTATACTATGGACTGACGCCGACAAAGTGATGGCTATTATATGAGCCTGGCGTATCGTCGACCTGAAAGTCGCATTTGAAAGACTCGTGATTTTCACTTCCTAAGGGAGAGTCACTAATATAAAAATCTCAGATACCAAAGTGTAAATCAATAGGATGTCCAGGACATAGATACAAATCCGGTAAAAATGGACAAACACGGACCTCTGGAAACCAAGAGGTGGGATCAGGTGCCATGGAGGAGTAAGCATCCCCTGTCGACCGGTCACACCCGCCGTGAGTCCACAGTCAAGTCCAATGAAACACGTGAGGAGTGTATCCTCGTCACAATTGGTACAGACGTCTCAACAACCGCCAACGAAAAGGCAACTCAACATTTCACATAGTGAAACAGAGTAGTCGCAAACAAGACTATTATACCGACCATAAAATTTGCGGAACGTTGACATTAAACGCGGTTTTCGATATCCCTGTGTCAATAATTTGTCAGTGAGTAGTTTACCTCTATATATGAAATCTTCATATGTTGTGCACGCCCTGGCATATCGGATCATTTGTGAAATATAAACTCCATATGCAGGTGAGTGAGGGATATTACTACTTAAATGTGGAAAATTTACGATGGGAAAGCCGAAATCGTCGCGTTTATCGTATAGCTTGGTTGCTAATTTCCCGTCTGTGTTGATATTAAGTAAAATGTCTAAGTATGAAGCGTGTGTACTTGAAACATTCTTTAGAGTCAGTGGTATGACTTGGTTCAGGGAATCGAATCCACGTTTACTATCTGGTAAGCAGCAATTGATTGACGCGTTATCAATGTATAAAATGTTTACAAATAACAAATTGTGAAGACATTTAAAGTAATTAATGATTCTACACATAAATACACTGAAGTTGATATAAAAAACATGCTGGAATTTCTAATAGACAATATATTTCTAATAGACAATATATTTGTAATGTTCGGAGACGTGGTCTTTCAACAAACTGTCGCCATTCCTATCCATTTACATATCATAGTTTTCAAACTGAAAAACAAAATACACAACTCTAATGGAATAGAATATTCCGCCTTATACGTGATCGGTTTCATCATGATGGAGAAGCGGAGTTCAAAGTCGACAGTGAAGCATGGATTTTTTTTCCAAATGATATATCTAGAAGATATATCTTGGGGATTCTTGAAGTGAGTCATGAAATGAATTAGGTTACATAATGTGGCGTCATATAAGGAACTTCATTTATAGCAGATATAAATACCGTCTAGATTAAAACTGAGTACTGTGCGTGTACTTATTTTGGCGGTTTTCTAATATTATCGCTCAAGTCATTGCGCTAATTTAAGTGCAACGCTAAAATTTCTTCATCCTATCATTCTGCATTTACGAAAAAACTAATAAAATTAATAGCGCGAATTCAATATTGCGCTAATAAGTCTATACCCCCTCAGAGCGCTATAATATGAGTATGAGTGCGCGAATTTAAATACACGTATCTTGGAGATTCTTGAAGTGACGTCATGTTATGAATAAGGTAACTTCATGTGACGTCATACGAAGAACTTCATTTATAGCTGATATAAATGCCGTCTAGATTAATACTGATTCTCTTGGATATTGATGCGGGAAATGTAATTAGATCTATATGGATATGAGGGAAAGTTTTGCAGTTGAAACACGGACCGCTGACATACATAGCTGTAACAAGAACTCGTATTATTGACATACTGTCAGCGGCATGGGAATTGAAATCATGATTACGCACACTAAGCAACATGTTGTCAGTAGACATATAATTGCACATATAAATTTCACTGCAAGCGAGTGTAATCGCGTTGTGTACACGTGTATGCCTTTTCATCTGCATAACATAAACATACTTCTTCAAAGCTATTCAAAGTTGTTTTCATATTGTGCTTCGTAGGGAATGTTTTAAATATTTCACACCTTACCCGTGAACTCTATCTAAAGATATCACAAATAGTTTGTACTTTACCTTTAAAAAAATAGCTATGTCTTCCTTACATTTATGTACCTTTTCTCCTTACACTAAATACATTGAAAACTAATAACTCAAACACAAACTTAAGTTTGATTTCACAAGGTCTCTCAATTTTCAGATAAAAACATAAATTTTGTATCACGATGACTGCCAACAGAAGTTTGCCAAAAGAACCATGTCGGACATTTGGCGATAAATCAGTTATACATTTTACTAAATATAAACACAGACGGGAAATCAGCAACTAAGCTATACGACAAACGCGACGATTTCGGCTTTCCCATCGTAAATTTTCCACATTTAAGTAGTAATATCCCTCAGTCACCCGCATATGGAGTTTATATTTCACAAATGATCCGATATGCCAGGGCGTGTACAACATATGAAGATTTCATATATAGAGGTAAACTACTCACTGACAAATTATTGACACAGGGATATCGAAAAAACGCGTTTAATGTCAACATTCCGCAAATTTTACGGTCGGTATAATAGTCTTGTTTGCGATTACTCTGTTTCACTATGTGAAATGTTGAGTTGCCTTTTCGTTGGCGGTTGTTGAGACGTCTGTACCAATTGTGACGATGATACACTCCTCACGTATTTCATTGGACTTAACTGTGGACTCCCGGCGGGTGTGACCGGTCGAAAGGGGATGCTTACTCCTCCATGGCATCTGATCCCACCTCTTGGTTACCAGAGGTCCGTGTTTGTCCATTTTTACCGGATTTGTATCCATGTCCTGGACATTCTATTGATATATTTTTTATATTATCAGACATGACGTTATGCACACATTTAAGTCGATCGAGATGTAGGACGGCGTGTTATTGAATAGTTGGGCATGTTTTAGATACTGAACATTGGCCTTGACAATGTAAATTGTTTTCACAAAACGTT
Source organism: Atrina japonica (assembly GCA_030159075.1). NCBI lineage: Eukaryota > Metazoa > Mollusca > Bivalvia > Pterioida > Pinnidae > Atrina > Atrina japonica. The sequence continues at coordinate 67,029 of BROG01001219.1, forward strand.
GTCCTTTCAATGCTTAATACTATTGCTAAAGTAGATAAATTATCATTACCACATACTGTTTTTATTTTCAATTTCATAAGTACTAAATGCAAATGATAAACTACAATGTTGATAAATAGATTCAGTTTATGAATGAAACTGTAAAATAAATTCACTTGATTAGGTCATTCAAAATGTAAAAAGACGGTATGCATGAGCCATTTCGATCAAACACCCTATATGTTTGTATCCTGAGATTCTTGTTCCAGAGGTCCGTGTTTGTCAATTTTTACCGGATTTGTATCTATGTCCTGGACATCCTATTGATTTATACTTTGGTATCTGAGATTTTTATATTTTTACCACCGAGTATGTATCACTGCTGGTGGACATATTGTCCCCGAGGATACTTGTCACTCGGTACATATACATTTAATGGATAAAGAAGTACCCAAAAATTGCATAATGGATGACACGGCGCCCAGTATAAAAAGGTGTCCTTCTGTGAAGTCTATCGGGAGCACAGACTCGCAGAGATTGTTTGGTGCTCCTCGGGTTGTCCTTCGGGACATTAAAAATTTAACATTTGTACAGTCCAAAGATGACCAGTTATGGTATAAACATAATAACGCTTATGTTCCAATAAAAAAGTGTCAGATTCCACTTGACGACATTTTTTATAGTTCATTTTCAAATAATATACCAACAATTTCTAAATGTTCTGTCAAAAATTGTAAAACATGTCATATATTAATAACTGATCAATTGTTCACTAGCAATCTGACAAATAAGCATTACAACACCAGAAGCTGGGATCATCTAGACTGCAAATCATCCAACGTTGTTTACGGCATTGAGTGTACCTTGTGTGGTTTGATTTATGTTGGCGAAACTAAGGGGCCCTTAAATAAAAGAGTATCTGGCCATCGATTCGAAATTAATAATGGGGGTAACCAGATACTCTATCGACATGTCAACTCTCCTGACCATTCCATTCTGTCTATGAGAGTGCGTATAATTGAAAAAATATACCACTGGACCAACAATCCCACCTTGAGTACCCCCTTCCGTAGACAACGTGAAGAATTTTGGATTAAACAACTTGGCACTGCATATCCCTATGGATGTAACGATAATATCCAAAGTGTAGGCAATCTATCAAGCCCACTGTGTAATGGTGTTAATGTGATGGAACTTTTTAATTCTAACGTAAGACGTAAACGAAGTCACGGACACCGTTCATACAACCGACCCTACATACATGATGTCACTTTTTCATATCTTTTACCTTACGTTAACAAAAAATTGGGTCTTCATCACATCCGCAGCAAACTTTATTCTGTTCCTTTTTACAAATCTCAATAAACTTTTTCAAGAAGCAAGAATGAACCCCTACACGGATTCTTCAACCCCAGAATACATACTGAACTCCATTATAATGGACATCGCTTATCACAGGCTGTTTAAGCCTGCACGCGTTACAAACGATGACTGTTCTAAACAGAAACGTCCTTTCCTTAAACTTAAATTTACAAATAAAGGCACAGACGCTTTAAACATTGGCAATGTTCTAAATCACAAAAAAGTTCTGTCCTGTATTCCACCATATTTTAAACTGAAGAGCACGCCTTGCATTTCATATAGCTATACACCTAGCATCGCATCCAAGCTATTCAATTACAAACAGGTTTTGCAGTGCCTAGACATCAACCATCTTCTACACAACACTGTCACATGTTCATGTGCTTCATCTCCTTTCAAATACAATACTATCGGGCATGTCATTACCGGCGACGTTTCTATTGTTGAAAATGAAAGCCTCAAAAATCTTATTTTAAGGGGCCCTAAATACCGGGAAGCTCGTTCCTTTAATTGGCGTCAGAATTTCAGTTTAGTTATGGATTCTGTCGAAGATTATGCCAGACGATGGGCCAAACATGAAGACGTAGAACCAGACACTTTGACTGAATGGCTGAAAGCCACACGATGGTTGATAAAATCTCGTATTCGAAAACTAAAGGGACTATGAAAACACGTTATCCCTCTGTATTTAATGATCCAGAAGTAGTAACTGAACTGGATAGGTTACATGACCAATATGTACTGGTACCAGCAGACAAAGCCTCAAATAATATAGTTTTTATTTGTAAGGCACATTACTATAATTGTTTATTAGAAGAACTTGTGTTTAATACGAATTCTGGAAATCCTACATACACACGTAGCTCACTTTCAAAGGACGAGATCCTTCAAAATCACGTGTCCGTATTACGCTCATTTGATATACCTACAACGGAGACCGATTTCGAGCTACCACATTTATAGTGGATACCTAAACTTCATAAAAACCCATATAAGCAAAGATACATAGCAGGACCCAGCAAATGTTCTACCAAACCTTTATCTTTACTCCTTACCAAGATATTGACAGCTGTTAAGGAGAAACTTCAAAAATATTGTACAGTTGCTTATTCCAGAAGCGGTGTAAATCAGATGTGGATACTTAAAAATTCTAAACAGCTTTTAGAAAATTTGAAGGCACACAATTTTTCTCGAATTCACAGTATCAAAACTTATGATTTCTCAACTCTTTACACTACTATTCCACATAAAAAAATTAAAAGAAAGACTTTTTAGCATCATAGACAACTGCTTTTTCACTAAAGGTGGTACCCGAAAATTTAAATATCTAGTGATTGGCTATCAGGATACTTATTTCGTCAAACACCACTCTGATTCTACACATAAGTATACTGAAGTTGATATAAAAAACATGCTGGAATTTCTAATAGACAATATATTTGTAATGTTCGGAGACGTGGTCTTTCAACAAACTGTCGGCATTCCTATGGGAACCAATTGTGCTCCTTTATTGGCCGACCTGTTTCCTTTATTCATACGAAGCAGACTTCATTCAGAAACTGCTGAATCAAAAGAAGAAAAAGTTAGCGGTGTCCTTTAATTTGACATTTAGATATATCGACGACGTTTTGTCAATTAATAATGACCATTTTCATACATATGTCAATGCGATATATCCCAGCGAACTAGACATTAAAGATACAACAGAATCAAGTACACACGCTTCATACTTAGACATTTTACTTAATATAAACACAGACGGGAAATTAGCAACTAAGCTATACGATAAACGCGACGATTTCGGCTTTCCCATCGTAAATTTTCCACATTTAAGTAGTAATATCCCTCAGTCACCTATGTCCTGGACATCCTATTGATTTATACTTTGGTATCTGCGATTTTTATATCATAATGATTTTATCAATACACTTTTTTCTATTACGGTATGGTTTTATCATAGCACAATAATGATTATATATTGCACTCCTGTACACATTTTGTCTTTTTAATATTTATATAGGCTTTTCTATAAAAATTTTAACCATTCAGAACAAAAGATGATGTCAAGTTTGACAACTCAGTATATTGTTTATTAACTTTTTAACCCCCTCCCCTGGAAGTCACGTTTGGAACTACCCGTTTCAAAACAATGTCAAAATTTAAGGGTGTATGATTAAGAATTAATATTTTATGATAATTTTACATGAAATATGAAATTGTTCACTCCTGAATTATGACAGTAAACCTTACTCTTTTGTATTTAGGCAAGTAGTCTAAAAATTACCACAGGGGTAAGTGATATAAGCTGTCACAATGATGATTTTTATACCATGACATTTAGACGAGAATATGATAAAATATGTGTTCAAATACACTATCAAACACGTGAAATGTTGTAAATGATCTTCGTATCTGAGTTATTTGTTTTATTTGAATTTAAGTTTTCCCGTACCTTAAAAAATCCGGCTGTATTTCCGTATGCAATGACCTTTCAGATAAACTATTTCGCCATATCAAATGTGCTTCGTAATTCGGTCAGTGGGATCTCGATCCTTTACCAGCTCGATCTATCTGCAACCTAGGCTTTTGACACAAATGGGTGTATTTAAGTCAAAAGCCTAGGTTGCAGATAGATCGAGCGGGTAAAGGATCGAGATATTTAAAATACAGGATGTGATTTCTATTGGAAAGTACATGTACTATGTAAAATATGTGCTTTTCAACGCTATTTTAAATACATGAAACAAATCGAATCAATATATGAAAAAAATATCAGGTCACTTAAAAATATTTTCCAGTCTTTAATGTTACCCTGAAGTGAATGCTGACATTGTCAAAATCTAAACAATATAAATGTGAAAATTATGCGTATCTCATGTTTTACTATGTCCGGTGGAGTAGGGCAGTTCATATTTGTCAAGAGTGATAAATCCAGTATGCGATGGGACGAGTTAAAATGGGTCGAGATCAACCGATATACCCGGCACATGGACAATTTCAGAAACGAGTGTTTTGAAACGTCGGGAACGACCAACTTTGCCTGATTTAGGTATGAAATGATGATGTACGAGAATAAAACGCAAAGTGTAATAAGAATAGAATATATATTAACTTCAAAAAGCACGTCGTTAATTGACACTGGTAATCTTCGTAAGAATTACCGAACGTTAATGTGTAATGGCCAGAATGATATCAAACGAATACTACGGGTTACGTTTGGTAAGTATGGGGCAATTATACGCATGCATTTGTTATTCTAACCACCAGATGGTGTCTTTGGGATATATACGAGATAAAATATGACATAAAAATGACAGCTCATATCGCTTTAATGAGTTAAAAGTGTTCTTTTATAAATGGCCAGATATGGCGGTCTAAGTGAAGTGCTACAAATTTTGACCTGTGCTATACAATGGACTAACACCAATACAGTGAGGCTTATTGTATATGTCATGCTATTCGTGGCACGGGACCTTGGTTTTAAGTAGCATCTGAAGGACTCGTGACTTTCACTTTGTATGCCGAGCGCTTAGCGAAGGGTTTAAAGTATCTAAGCATTTGGTATGGCCCGGTAGCGGGGATCGAACCCGGGATTCGTTGTTCGCTTGAGGGTCGAACACTTTACCACAGTGTGTGTGTGTGTGTGTGTGTGTGCGTGTGTGTTGGGCGGCTACGTAAGCTCTATTCTTTAAGGTGTTTGGTGTGACTCAGTACGGAGAATCGAACACACGTTGCATTTCTTTTATTACTTTTTTATAAATTGATTAAACGATATGGATATCTAAAGTGTTTACAAATCAACAATAGTAAAGACATTCAAAGAAATAAAACCGATCTAGACGCTAGATTTGTTTTTCTTCCATTCATTTTTATATTATTGTATCTATTTTTGTGGGAAATATTTTACTTACTGTACTTCATCAAATCCCGCGTCATACGTGTATCTATATAGCACCATTTTATCTCTATATGCTACAGATAAAAAGGTTGAAACGACACGTTGATGGATTCAGGAATATAGGTCAAGATGTACCATTTGCATAATGATAGCCTATATAACGTTTATCGCCAGATACCTTGGGTATTCAAAGATGGAGTTAACATCAGTTACCTATGTCGCTGCAATATTGTGTTTCCTATACTTTGTTTTCAATTCCATATTGAAAAGAGGATCTAATATACCCGGCCCGACAGGATATCCTTTCGTAGGGAATATTTTTGACGTGGACTTGGAGAGAATGTATATCCAATTATACCGTTGGAGTAAAATATACGGGGACATATTCAAAATAAACATTTTCGGTCAAACTCTCGTATCTATTAATTCATCTGAAACCCTTCGAGATTTGTTTTGTAAAGAGCCAAACGCAACTCTGACGTCAGCACGACCACCATCGTTCATGACAAAATACATGCTTAATGATGTCGATGTAGCATTTACTTCCCTCGATACGAAATGGATTCAACGACGAAAAGTGATGCATAAGCTTCTGAACACGTATGGAGATGGACTACAGAACCTCGAGGAACAAATTAATACAAAATTGTCAGAATTCAGACAGGAAATGATGGAATTAAAACAAATGACATGCGATGCACGTGATTTAGTGGACGATTTTGTATTAAGCATACTTGAAATACTGGTAAAACGATTTCTTTGTCATAACTTTTCATGCAGATTAGTATAATACCATTTGCTATTCAATAATCAGAGAACGTATCTGCACGTGAGCTGAGTGAGCCTTCATGGTCGAGTGCTTGGAGCATCGCACAAACAACTATGAAGTCTCTCAGATCAGTCGGCTCAGATTCGAGTCCTGCTGGAACTTAAGCTATTTTTATGAGTGTGCCAGTTTACTTGCGCAAGTTTGTTGGTCTCTTCTAGGTACACTCTAACCGGATTCTCTCCACCGTTAAACACTGGTCGTCAGGTATGATGTGCCAAAAACATTGATCTGTGATACCAGAGGTAGATCAATTACGTGTCACGGTTAACGTAATCTCGGTTTTAGGTCTCACACGATTGACCTTTCACTTTCACTTCGTATGTCAAGTGCTATGCGAAGGAACAGTCACTTAGTCTACTCTTATCTGAGCCGGCCTGGATCATTCGGTAGCGCGCTCGACTCAGGACCGTGAGGTCGTGAGTTCGAGTCCAGCCGGCGGCAGATTGGTTTACTGTCCTTCGGATGAGACAGTAAAAATCGAGGTCCCATGTCGCAGTAGGTGTCGGCACGTTAAAGAACTCTCACTCAATGGCCGTAAGTGCCGAGCATAGGCCAAAACTTGAAGCCCTTCACCGGCATTTGGTGACGTCTCTTAAGTGGAACGTTAAACAACAATATACAATAAACAAACACTAATATTATCTAAAGTATTTGGTATGGTTAGGTACCGGGAATCGAATCGCCACCTGCGATTCAAATGCTCTACTAGTAGACCATCGGAAGCGATGCGGATGCAATAGAGCTTTAGCGTCTGGTGCGGTTTGTGAGGTCCATATGTGTAAATCCCATACAAAAAAAATGTCAAATTTTGAACTTTCTGGCTATTCACATTAATTGAAATAGATATAGTTATATCATTTCATTATTTTAATAGGCATTGAATATTTGTCAAAAAAAGCCATTTTCCAACATTTAACATCATGCCGTATTTACATGTATTGTAGATGATTGGAAAGTGCTCTGGACGAGGCAGTGAATTCCAAAGATATATTGCAGAATTAAATGATACTGGCAATACGTTCGTAAACATAGGAGTAAACGCATTATATACAAACCTGCCATTTTTGAGATTTTTGCCATTGTCATATTCCAAGAAGTACAACAAATACATTTCTTTACGAAATGGTTTATTGGAATTTCTCGAAAATCAATCGGTGAGACATTAGATTATTATATAATCATTTTGTTTCTACTAATGCATTTTTTTGTTTCAATGGAATATATACGATATTTTATCTATCTATAATTAATTATTATTTAGCAAGCTATACGACAAACATAATGATTTTGGATAACATAATGCCAACTTTCTATATTTAAGATGTACATGTACATTTGTAGTATCATGTTTTTGATTTTTGCTTGCATATGGTTTGAATATCTCACATGAGATCCGATATGCCAGGGCGTGTCCAACATATGAACATTTTCTTTACAGACACAAACATTAGTGATAAATTGTTAGACGGATATCAGGAATGGGGTCTAATATTAACATTCTGCAAACTGACCTTTTCTTGTAATTACAATATTCCACTGCTCCATTGTAATTGTTCAATCGCCTTTATCGATTTTGATGATTCATTCCTCAAATATTTCATTTGAATTTATCTGGAGACTCACAGGAGATGCAAATTCCTCCATTACACCTGATCCCACCTGCGGAGGTCCGTGCATGTTTAGTTTTCGCATGATTTTGTATATTGTCTATTGAACCTTCTTACGATTGGTACTTTCGTATCTGTGAATTTTATAATATGAAATAAATTATGAACCATTAATTGTTTTAATAGCCGTCAATAGTAATTCCTTGTCTTTTAATAGATACAGATTACATTTTCGACGTTTATAGAATATTGACATGCCACATTAATAACTGTAGCCCATTTACATCAACTCAATGGTGTTTCCTTCTCCTTCTTATCATAACCAGTTACAGTGATCTAACAGCAGAGCCCTGGACTCACAAGCGAAAGGTTCTGGGATCTATTCCCAATAACGAATGGTGCCACAAACGTAAAAAGGAAGTAAATGTTTTTTTACCTAGCGCTCTGCATAAGGCGTGAAAGTTACGGGTCTGTCGTGTGAGCTTTCATATTAAAGGTACCATTACAAGACAGGTGTAGCTTGTAAAAGAACCCTCATTACTCTTACGCCATCCCGTAATACAGGCCAAAATGTGTGGCTCTTCACGTATACCTAATGACATCTCCATATAAATGCCAAAGTCTTATCGTTATGTGAAACAATGATAAAGGAAACATGCTGATCACAAAATCGTTCTAGACACGAACACAATGATGAGATCTAACAAAAACATCGGACTCCGTTCTTTAAGGTTTTAAAGGTTCAAGGTTTACTGCACAGACAAAAAATCGATAAGCAGTGTTCTAGAGGTGTGTTTTCGTATTTGTTTGTTTAGTGTCATTATGAATGTTTGTCGACCTTTGCTAAATCATTAACGGTACCAATTGTGCTATGTAGGGCGACAGTAATGTTGGTATATATCATTCCATGAAACAACTGATGCAAAGCGACACCGAAACATCTCAATGGCTTACAAAGACAGTTATGGAATCCATGCTTCTTAATGTCCAAGGAGCAGGTATGTGATAATCAAATGTTTACATTTCTAATGGAAACGGTAAGCGCTTTGATAAATATTTAACACGTTGTAAGATATCACATCGACAGTGTGTATTTGAAAATACACCACAATCTGGAAAAGTGCAGCACACTTTCGTGTATTTTATTGGCTATTTCAAGTGAGTGCTTAGAAAAAAAATGACGTTTACATTTGGTTTGAAAACTATATTTCTATAGCCTATATAGCAATAGAAACGTATGTACTTTCATGTTAGTTTACATGCAAGTACGACTTTGTCCAGTAAGTTTTTCAATACCGATGCAGAAATTAAAACGATATAGTGTATCACTGAACAAAAATATCTAAATGCATCATTAGAGACATTAAAAGGTAACCGTCACTTTATATCCTGCGAGATGAAAATTCTCGCGATCAATTTGTTTAGACACAGTATATCGTAGCCCATATAAAACACTCAAATTTAGGCTTAAATCAGTCTACAGTGCGGCTATAGCTGCCGCCTACAGGGCGGATATAGCTGTAGCCTACAGGGCGGATATAGCTGTAGCCTACAGGGCGGATATAGCTGTAGCCTACAGGGCGGATATAGCTGTAGCCTTCAGGGCGGATATAGCTGTAGCCTACAGGGCGGATATAGCTGTAGCATTATCTGACAATTTTAATGTAACCGTACTCACCATTTACAAAAATAAAATTCCCTTGGTGAAATATAATAATTTATCAATTAAATATCTTCTTTATTTTTAATTGATACTTTTCACAGTCTGAAAATCAATTTAAACTGTGTTATCTTCACTTGGCCAATCAAAATATACTTTTCAAACTTTGGGGCTATGTTTTCTTCTTTTATGACCTTTGTTATGCAAAATGTAATAAACAGAATCTTTGTCGTACACTCATGTTAAATATTCCTCTTCTGTCTCACGCGATGAATAAAAACGGTATTCATAAACAATTGCAAATATCCTCTATTTAATTATTTGATTATACATTATATGCCTTAACATGAAACAGTAGGTGATTCTTCAATTATCTTAGCTTTGAGAAGTTTATAACTTAAAATGGTGTTACCTGAGCAAAATACTAATTTAGTATAAAAGAATCAACAACTACCAAAATACCAGGTATTGGGCTTATGCATACCATCGGGGACTCTAAAGTCGAAAGGTACCATTTGGTTTAACCCTTTCCATTCTGAGTGGTATATTGTTTTTCCCTATATTTTAAGACCAGTCTATTGCGGTCTGTAGGGATGAAAGGGTTAAATTGTATAATAAATTAAGAATATGAATTTCATTTTAGTTTTATGGCTTTTGGCAATGGAAGACGTTCTTGTATAGGTGAGGTGCTGGCCAAGTCAAGAATATTCCTTTTTGTCAGCACCCTAATGCAAATAAGCACAGTGCTGTCACCAGACGGGAAGAAACCGCCGCTACCAGAAAAAAAGGATTTGGTTCCTGGTGCCGTTTTATATCCCCTTCCATACATGTGCAAGTTCAAAAATCGAGATGTCTGTGATTAACTGTACTTCATATTTAAATTTTTAAGCTTTAAACAGAATATTTTAAATTTATCAAATTGGAATATGAGTTGACACAAAGCAACAGCTGCTTTATAAATAACAATACTTAGCAAGAACCTTAGACATTTATATCGTTGAATGTTGTATTCATTTTTCATTCTTCGCGAACGTTAAGTTAAAGGCATACTGTCTCTCAAGATTTGTTTTATACATGTAGATTCATTATTTGACCTTGTATGATCCCATATTTCTATTTAATATACTTTTATATTAAATTCGATCTTAACGGATGAAGTTTTATTGACAGAAACGATCGTTTTGGGTATTTGTTTTGACCAGTTTTCAAAAAGTATAACTTTGGTTTTATGAATGATATTCATTACTAAAAACTGGTATGGTTATTGTTGTAAATCTTATAAACATAGTACCAAATTCATAAAGCTCAAGGTGATGGTTCTGTTAATAAGACTTCATCAGTTGAGCTCTAATTTAAAATATTTTTTTTCTAAAAGGAAATCGGTATACTACAAGTCTAAATAATAAAGCTAAATAAATGCATAGCCTAATCAATCTAAGAGTTAAAAAAGGACTTCAATATATTGTTTCTGTACCGAATAAAGTATTAATATCACGTGTAATTTGGGTTGTTTTGTGAGGTTCCTTTTGCTGGTGGAATCTAAGTAATTATGCACCAACACAGATTTCGATGACACGTCCGGTAGGTTAACGACCGAAAGCAAATTTAAAAAAACACCTTGCATTTTTATCGTTGGTACTGATGTACGTAGGTGCTATACGAATACCACTGAAAATAAAATTCCAGCGTGTGTATATATATACAACTACAATTTCCTTCATTGTAAGTATATAGAGCGATGTATTGTATATGTCACTATTTGCAGTCATGTTAATCGTTTAGTTTTAGGCGTAGGAATGCATCAACGAATCAATAAAGAATATATCACACAATTATTTATTATTTATTTAATCTTAAAAGCCATACATTACCATAAAACAAACAAAAATCACAGAAAGAAATCGGAAACAAATAGACTACATCTGCAGTACCATAGTACAGCCTACAGGCCCATATCGCGATATATCTAGGTCATGTTATGACCAGAACCACAGACCATAGAAATGAAAGTTCGCATCGTAGTTTCAAGTGCAACTAGTCTGTTGAACAGAAAATGAGAGTAAGGCCTAGTGCAAATTTGTCAAGCATCTCTGATATTTGCCTTCACCAGATATTTCGTCACTCGCATCGTGTGAAATCAGGCATTGTGAAATACTTACGTACGATCAGTCATCATCCCAGCTGATTGGTAAAAAATGTCAAATAAATATTTATTTATTAATTAATGTAATTTACTACATTTGTTATTAAATTTTTTGAATTTAAATTTAAAATTTATTTTAAATTTTAATTTTTTTTCACTATTATTTTTCACTGTTATTTTTCATTCACGTTAACTGATTTGACATGCAACGTAAATGGAAAATGCAGTGAAACATTAAACCAAACGGTAACATTTAGAGAAGACTTTTAACCTTACAATGTGTTATTCTCAGGAGCTATACTTTCAACGCACCAGTCAACATTACATTCACTTCTTCAAAAACAGAAATCACATCTGTACATTTTCGCAAACATCCAGCACGAGTCATGAGACTTTTAAAATGTGAATGAAATGTGATTCCCGCTTCGCTGTTGTTCAAGTTTGTTGATATCTATGCGTCTGTATTTTTCACAGTTTTTAAATATTCAACGAAACATGAATTATACATGTATCAGAATGATTTGTTTTTTGTAATAAATGATTGTTTGTCTGGTGTTTCAAACACACACAAACACACACACACACACATATATATATATATATATATATATATATATATATATATATATATATATATATATATATATATATATATATATATATATATATATATATATATATCAGAAGCTTATTACTCAAGAAGTATGCAATTATACCTAACATGATCAACGACCGTTACAGTTCTTGTACTTATATTTTTGTAAAATTTGCTTTAGAAACCCAGGTTTGGCACTTTATCTTTTGCAATTGATTAACTCAACCTTACTGTTTTTACATTTTAAAATACCACACTTTCTTTTCACAGAACATATAGGACTACAGAGATGTTATGCCAGTGTATAGCTCTTACTTCTCATTGTAAATCAAGTAAGAGTGGTAAAAGTAGACAAAATCGAAATAACTTTTTGGTAAACACACCTAATTTAATTTCTCTTTACGAACATGTATTTGAATTTTATGATACAGATATACTGTATCTGTATCACTGTATCACTCACAAGGAGTGTTGTACATGTCCGATCTTTGCTGTCTATAATCAATTGGCCCAGGTTTTTCCTATTGCGCCTCCGTCAGTACAATTTAAATACATAAGCGGTATAGGTAAGAAAGATAATAAAACATCATACAATAAATCCTTTATATTGAAATTCTGCATTTTATTTAGAATGAGTAGATTACCCGGTAAAATTTCTTTATTGTCATTATACACTAGTTACTTTGAAAGACCTGTTTATTTGAAAGAATTCAATATATCCGGCTTCAAATGTAGATATTACATATTTGACACAAGAAATGCTGGAAATTTCAGAAATTAAAGTAGGTACCTTTGAGAGCATCATCCAACGTCCTAACGACCGGTGACAACTACTGTCCAGTGGTAAATTTAAAGGGGCATTAGCTGTGTTTACCAAAATATTATTTCGACTTTTTTTCTACTTTTACTACTTGTACGCGTACAATAACAAAAAAGAGTTATACACAGGATTTAACAATAAAATATTTCTTTATATTTAGTGAAATAAGGTCAAGTTTAGTGTGTATGCATATACGAATACTAATCAATTGCATTTGAAAAAGTGACAAACCTGGGTTTTTGTAGCAATTTTCTGGGTTCTGTCAAAAACCAAAACAATACGGTTTTTTTTACCAAAAATAGGAATGTACAGATAAAACATGGCTCCATGTATTAATGTAACCCGATATTTTTGTTGCGGAAACAAGTTTTTTCCCCCCATCCTATGATTTTATTTAGACTCGTTGTCTTTGTAAACATGTGTCAATTTACCTTGGTAGACCTATAAAGTAAATTAAAAAAGATATTTTACTTGTTTGATTACTAGTTTGTCAAAAAATCCTGTGTGGAATATTATAGATCTTATATGAACGTGGAACTTAGTAATACAGTGTTGTTTTTCTTTTCTAGTTTGAAAAACGTCAAAATCGATCGTTTAACAACTATTGTATGTGTGTTGACATTAGTACTCTGATATTCTAGCGCTCTGAGGGGGTTTAGACTTAACAGCGCAAACTTGAATTCGCGCAATTACAGCAATAATAATTTTAAATCAGCGGTAATATACTTTCCAGATACACATTTATTTATAGCTTTCCAGGTGTACTTGAAACAGAAATTAGTTTTTTAGTACTACAACGGTCAATGATTTATTTCATAGTCACTTTATTGACATATATCATATTGTAATCATAACCGCACACACTGAACTATGCACACGATACAGATTATTTTGTACTATAAATGCCATTACCTTTGTCATGTATGCAGGATGGACTATTTTAGCCCTGAACTTGAATAAGCGTAATGACCTGAGAACGAAAGGTGCTAATATTAGAATACCGCTGAAATAAATTCACGTACAGTATATCGGTTCAACAAGTATATTCGACATTAACGATGCAATAGGTATCATTTACGTTTCCTGATTTTCATGAAATATTGGAATATATGAGAAAAATGAAGAACTGAATGAACCATTTATTGTGTGAATTTACGCCTATATCTATTTTAAACTTTTAAAAGAAGTTGAGGTCTAATGATTGTTCAGGCCACTCGCTACATTTCATTCTAGTTATATTTTTCTGTAAAAACAGTCTGTGTGGACAGTTGTACAAGAGCGTTTTTATTTGGTGCTTACCATTCGTAAAAGGATACACCAGTATTCGCCAGGTTGTTTGAATGATACGGAAATCGAACTTGAATGTGTCTGACAAGTTGAAATCTTTTTTTGTTCAAAGCAAAAGAAGCATTTTAATTCTGAAATATTATTACTTTTTCTTAAAATCGTTCAGTTCTTTGTAGTGTTTCTCACAATATTACGGTTGAGTCATGGACAGGAACCCAACTCTGAGCAGATGCCGGTCTGTCCACGAAGAAGTCATACATTTGGTGTGATACTCTCGCTGTGTTCTTAACAATGGTAAGAACCTATTGTCGAATATCCACTGGTCTATACCACACACGAAATAACAATATATGGTTATAACTTGTTCAGGATTAATAACATATTTACAGCATAAATGAGTGGGTTTTTTTGTTTACTAGTTTCACATTTCGTTGTGCAATTAAAATTTCACATAATTATATAGAAACATATTGTACCATTTACTCAGCGTCGTAATAATCACGTCTGGTCAGATAAAAAGTATATATCTTTTGGTCCTTTCAATTTCCACAACAATACCGATACCTCACACCACTCAGTTTTTTGTTTTCTGTCTTACGTTGCTGTTCACACGTATGCCTTTTTTCTCTCTATAACTAAACTATATCATTGCATATTCATTTAAGGTAATTTTTAAAGTGTGCTTCATTTTATATTCAATATGCCAAGAACGAGTAGTAATATGTAGAGATTACACAACATTTGCATTTTACCTTCACAATTCAACTAAGAGTTCCCGCGTGATCTCATAGGCAGGTGTAAATATAATGTCACTGTCGCGATTCGTCGTTGTTTTAAGTTGGAATACAAAATAATGGATTTTTCACTATCAGTAACTGTGTTAGTGTTATGTTTTGTCCTTTCTTTCATTTATTATGTGAAAAAGCACAGATGCTCGGACTTACCCGGACCGCGTGGATATCCTTTCATTGGAAATCTTCTAGATGTAGATCTTTCGAAAATCCATCTTAGATTGTTTGACTGGAGCAAAACGTACGGGGACATTTTTCAGATGAAACTGTTTGGTCAAACATTTGTCATAGTTAATTCATCTAAGATACTACGTGAACTATTTACAAAAGAGCCCAACGCCACTCTGACCTCTGCGCGACCGGAAACATTTATAAAGAGGTACGTCTTATCTGATGTTGACGTGGTGGCCACTTCGCTCGACAAAGAATGGACTCGACGCCGAAAATTAATGTACAAACTGATAAACGCTTACGGCGAAGGATTGCAACATATTGAACAAGAAATAACTGATAAGCTTAATGAAATAAGACAGGAGCTATTGGATTCAAAACAGTTGACATTCGATCCACGTGACCTGGTGGAGGACTTTGTAGTTAGCATAATTGAAATACTGGTACAGTAGTCTTAAATTGATTTCATTAAATATTATTCAAAATCACAAATCATCTCCGTCCATTTATTTTTTATCATTTTATAAGTACATTTCTTTCTTTGCATTTACATCTGTTTGAAGAAAGATGCTTTATTAAGAATAAAGATATATGAAGACAAGCGAGAATAAAACGGTTTAGAGTTACACTATGGAATTTATTCACTTATTCTTTTCAGCTGGTGGGTAAGAGCCATGAACGAGGCAGTTCATTTCACAAGTATATTATATCTTTGGATGATGCAGTAAATAATGTTGCTACTCCTGGAGTGGATGTATTGTTTAATAATTTACCCTTTTTACGGTTTCTACCATTACAAGCATCTAAAGAGTATCTAAATGCTGTTGGATTACGTGATGGACTGTTGGCGTTTCTTGACAAGCAATTGGTAACTACTGTATGTGTGTGTGTGTGTGTGTGTATGTGTGTGTGTAAGTGTGTGTGTTTGTGTGTAAGTTTGTGTCTCTGTGTGTGCGTGTGTGTCTCTGTGTGTGCGTGTGTGTGTTAGTGTTTGTGTGTATGTCTGTCTCTGTGTGTGTAAGTTTGTGTGTAAGTGTGTGTGTGTGTGTGTGTGTGTTTTTCTCTTCTGGTAAATTGATATTTGCCATTAATGAAAATTAATGAACCTTTGAGATATATATGTGTCGTTACTTTCAGTAAAGATTTCAGTCGCATTGATAATACCATAAAATGGAAAATACGCAGTATGCTATATAAAATAAGTTACACAGTATCAATATATGTATAAGTATAGGTATATGCAATTTAAAACGATAAATGTAATAAAGATACGATTGGATTCTTTAGCTTGTACAATGATGCCTAATGGATAATCTTATATTTACCATTTTGTCTGTAGAGTGCAATGAAATATTGTCAGAACTATTCGATATGTAAGAAATGAGGAATGCACAGCGATTTCATTTCTTAATTTTAATATAAATATTTTCTTTCTGTCATTTTACTGTAGGATAACAATGCAGCTGGAATTTATCCCACGATGCTGGAATTCATGAAAGATCAAAATGATGGCAGCAAACAGGAGATATTTCTTACAAAGAAAATGATAGAATCGATGCTTATAAATATTTTAGGAGGAGGTATATTTAACTGAGTCTACAGCATATCTCTCTCTCTCTCTCTATCTCTCTCTCTCTCTCTCTAATACATTAAACATGAAGACAGGGAATAAGGGCACCTAAATATGTATGTATGTATGTATGTATGTATGTATGTATGTATGTATGTATGTATGTATGTATGTATGTATGTTATATCTATGTATATATGTATGTATGTATGTATGTATGTATGTATGTGTGTGTATGTATGTATATATCTATGTATGTATGTATGTATGTATGTATGTATGTATGTATGTATGTATGTATGTATGTATGTATGTATGTGTATGTATGTTTGTATCAATCAATCACTGGAATCTAGGATTCCCTGTATATGAAAACCTCTCAAAATTGTTTCTTTTCAAGCTTTCTTAACCACAAGAGGCATGTTGTTATCCCTTATACGAATATTAATGGTAATGCCAAATGTGCAAGCCAAACTTCAACAGGAAGTTGACAGAGTTGTCGGACGTTCCAGACCACCATCTCTTAAAGACAGGAATGAAATGCCATACACCGAAGCGGTCATTCTGGAGACGTTGAGATTCATATCCCACTTACCTACTTCCTTGTTTCATTCAACGTCAGGAGATGTCACTGTAGGGAATTTCCTTATTCCAAAAGGAACTATGGTAATTGAATACAACATTTATACATCATGTTTCAAAAGTAAAGCAGGAAAATGAAACAAGTACCCAACAATCTGAGCATGCTGTATAGGACCTTTGTTAGAATCGGTTTACCTTAACAGGTAGAATCGGTTTGCGTTTAACAACCTGTCTCGATGAAAATCAAGCCAATATGGGGAAAAAAAATTTCTTCTTATAATTTGGAGTTTTCAAATTTTGACGTTTTGTTTCCCTGATGGTTTTATCATAATCTAATTCTATTAACTCCTATTACATTATTTATTGTAATGGTCATTTCGCAACAGTTTATTTTAGAAAAATTATATAGATATAAATAATACATAAGTAAAACTATGGAGAGGGCGAAGGCATTCATTAACAGTTTTACATGTTCAGTTAATCCCTTTGGGGATTCCGTCGTGTTTACCCCTGCCGGGGGCAACATGACAGAATCGCCAAAGGGATTAATATTCAGCCTTTTAATCACGTAAATGTACTGGTCATTCACTCACTGTTTTAAATAAAATATTGAGTGGCTGACTGTTTCCTCGATGCTAAAACTTAAATAGAATCTATGTGGTATTTATTAGTTATGAATCAAATGCACAAACATGCTTTTATGCAATATATTTTTCTCTAAACCAGCGTATACATCTTTTCGTGCAGTTCATATTACCAGAATAATGATCGGGTGCGATGTACAACCCTAGTCATTATGGCCTAGTCTCGGTCTACAAAACGATTCTTAGTGTGGTAATTTGTTACTTCGTTTGCATTGCGCTTTTAAGTAATGCCTTTGCATTTCCGACATTTTGTTTATGTCACGCGCAGATTCCCGATGTCAGCAAAAATTTTACCATTTGTAGTAATGGTCCCCAGATGTAGTAGGAATAAAAAATGTGAGATTATCTACATATATGAGAGTTTCGCCCTCTATTATAAGCATAATACCCAAATTATAATGCTCAAAAGGATCGTTTCTGTCAATCAGACTTCATCAGTTGAGCTACAATTTTAAATAGATTTTCTAAAGAGAAAGTGGTATCAGACAAAGCCAAATAATATATCTAAACGTATAGCCAAAATCCGTCTGAGTAATCAATGTAAACATATGGCTATCTTAGCTTTAGAAAAATTTAGTATTTTAAATGGTGTTATCAGTGCCAACGTTTAATATTTACTGCTATATCTGTCAGATACTTTATTTATTTTTTTTTGCTTTAATGTCCAATGTTCAAAGGGAAATAACTCAATAATGATTACGTCTACGATTTCCATCATGTTGAGTTTTTCTCAATTTAGTTAATAACCGATCTCTAATCGCTCCCGTTCTCTGATATATCGCGTATATCAATACTCTTTGGAGTCACGAGCGAATGACCTCTCGTAGTTGTGTAAAAAAAGTTGTGTAATGTTCGACCAATGAAAATGCGACTTACACAATTTATAAAGTTATAGAATAGCAAAGAGGGGTAATTTATTCTATAAAAAAGGAAACCGCCAGTTGGCAATCGATCGGAATATCTTTGGCGATTCGAAACTGTCCAATGCTAAATATGAAATTGTGTGGAAGATTATGACAAATGATAAACCATACATTAAAAGACGTGGAACCAGACACTTTGTCTGAATAAGTAAAAGTCATTCGATGCTTGATAGAATCTCGTATTCAAAAACATAGAGATACTATGAAAACAAAATATCCTTCTGTGTTCGGTAACCCAGAAGGAAGATAACCGAGCTGTATAGATTACATGACCAATGTGGACTTGTCCCAGCAGAGACAGCCTCAGATAATATAGTGTTTTTGTATTGGTCCCTACTGTATTTGTTTATTAGACGATGTTTTATTCGAATTCAGGTAATCGTACACACGTAGTCCATTCAAAGGACGAAGTTCTTCAAAAACATGTGTCAGTATTACGCTCTTTTGATGTACCTACAACCGATACTGATTTTGAAGCACCATATTTATAATGGATACAGTTGCTTATTCCAGAAGCGGTGTTAATCATATGTGGGTACTTAAAAGTTCTAAACAGCTTTAAGGAAATTTGATGACAAACTATTTTTCTCAAATTCAAACAATTTTTCTACTCTTTAGACAACAACTTCATATGAAAAAATTAAAATAGAGACTTTTTGACATCATCAACAACTGTTTTCTCTAACATTGAAACCCGATAATTTAAATATCTAGTCATTAGTTATCATGATACTTATTTTGGCCAACATTAGTCTTATTCTTCACACAAATACACTGACGTTGATATAAAAAAAGATGCTGGAATTTCTAATAGACAAAAATATGTAATGTTTGGAGACCAGGTCTTTCAGCAAACTGTCGTCATTCCCAAAGGAACCAATTGTGCCCCTTTATTGGTTGACCTGTTCCTTTATTCACACGAAGCAGATATATCAAAAGAAGAAACCGCTAACGGCGATCTTTAATTTGACATATAGAAATATTAACGATGTTTTCAATTAAAAATGAGAATTTCCATACATATACCAATGCGATCTATCACAAAGAACTAGAAATAAAACAATTTTTATTAAAAGTATTGTTTCAAAATAAACATTTTTTGTGATTTTTAAAACTTACGTTACACATATTTATATTACAACAATTTCGTATTTGAGATAATGCCAGTTATATTGTACGTGTTACTGAAGCTGAAAAAAACAACGATTTTTATGAGAATGATTATTTTTCAATAATCATATTTTATTTCATTTAAATAGATAATACCAAATTTATGGACCATGCATCACAGTGAAACTGAATGGACCGACCCTTTTAAATTTGATCCAGAAAGATTTCTAACTGAAACCGGAGATATCCTTGCAGCTGATCATGAAATACGGAAACAGTTAGTTTACATTTCGTTAAAAATATAACATATATTTGTACAATAAGCTTTAAGACATACAACTATAATGTTGAGCTGTGTTGTGCTTTTTTTCAAAATTTCTTCCGTTTTTACTATTTAGGTTGATCTACAATAACGAAAAGAGATATACACAGGCATAAAATTTCTTAAATTCCTATATATGGAAAGTTGCTATGGTTTGTTACTTTCTCAATTGCAATTGATTAATTCAACCTTACTTTTAGTATATGAATACCACTACCACATTATCGTCACAAAATATACAGGAATATTAGATTTGTTAATGTCTCTGCAAAGGTCTTATTTGTTACTGTACTTAAAGCACAAGTAGTAAACGTGGGAAAAATCGAAATTTTCCTTTGTTAGGTACAACTAACGACCCCTTAAGATGAACAATTGAATATATGGGTTGATGAAAATATGTTCGATTCGATAAAAGATGTACATTATTGTTTTATTAAATATTTCATTAGGTTCGTCGGTTTTGGACTTGGAAAAAGATCTTGTATCGGTGAGGTCTTAGCAAAATCAAGAATTTTCCTGTTTATGACTACCTTGATGCAGGAATACACAGTGCTGCCACCTGATGGAGAAACATATTCTATGCTTGACCCGAGGGAAATGATGTCAGGTATTATTATGACGACGTATCCGTACAGATGTAAATTCAAGGAAAGAAATGATTAATAACGAAGATGAAATTGTTATCAACAAACAGAAACACTAACAGCTAATGTTAGGGAAATGTGTCCATGTGATATTCAATGTTCTTCTGTTATTAAGTCTCAAACAATATTCGCTACAGGCACTTAGACCAGTCAAATGTTTGAGAAATATTCTCGGCATTGTAAGTAATTATAAGTGATTTCACAAAACGCTCTAAATCTCAGACAACATTATGTTTTAAACATCGGTACAATAGTCAGTACAGTAAGTGATTTATAGAGGCTCGTATTATATATGCGGTGAGTAGAACCCTAGGCCTCAAGCTGGCAATGTTAATGCCACTGAAACTTCCATAAATACATAGTGTTAAAGAATTACTCGCTTCATTTTTAAAATGCAATTAATTGACATAATTTCCAATATCCGGTACGTAAAATAATTCTGTATAGCAATGATAACTAAAGTTGTGTTTACTGATATTATGTAGCCAATTTGAAATCAGATTAAAGTAATATCATTCTTCCAAAACGTGTGAGGTTTGGAACTCATTTATTCAGCATCATGTATTGAGCAGTACAGTTATTAATACAAATTGCTCAACAATAGTATTTGACTTTTCAAAGGGCAATTATCGTAACGTCAAAATCTACAAAGTCAATATCTATAAAATGAAATATGTCCATAAACGAGCCACTCGGGGCGCTTCAGTAGCGCAGGGTACAGTTGTATTACAAACCTAAAACTGGTCGACTTTTTGTATACAAAGATATATGAGAAAGCAGTTAGGAATTATAATTAGGAAAAACCATTTGGACTAAATTCCAAGGTCGTCGGGTCAAAGGTCAAGGGCACAGACACATCTATAAACTGAAAATATTATTTTTTGTCAGTTTTTCGTCATTTTTAAAAACCCTTCCAGATTCATTGGAGCAATCTGAACCAAACATGACACGAAGTTCAACCATTTAAAGTTGCATAAATTTTGCGGATGGAAAGGGGCTAGGGCCAAACATGGCTGTCATGGCTAAATATAGAACGAATGAGTCAGCAGATATTTTGCATTTAGTACATGTATGTCCAAAAGTATTAAAGCTAGAAAAACAACAGTTACATTAAAATGAGCAGCTTGCAAAAATCAACCTTAATTTTATTTTTGTGGAAATTGTCAGTGTATAGTCTTACACACTCTAAAATATCCAGATGGTCATGGATAGCATCTCTCTGGTACATAACAATAAAGACATGGATTCCCGTCCACACCGTTTATTATCTACTTCCGGTAAAGGGGAGCGACTCTACCTTACATGCATAATATAGCATTTACCATAAACAGTTTTAACACTACACCCCCCCCCCTCCCCATTTCCCGGACCAAAGTTATGACGGACTAAATTAAACATTTTGCACAATTAAACTTTATAATAATCAAATCTGCTTGATTAACTTACAAACTACTTAAATTGTGTTAAAATCAATAACTGATCATTACAGTCTCACTTAGATTTACTTTAGAAATAATAACTGATCATTTAAGTCTCACTCAGAAAGTCTGTAAAACTGTACAAAATATAACTGAATATGCACTTCCCTGAATAGAAATTAACCCGAAAGTAACTGTCAATAGATATCATTTAACAGTTTAACACTGTTCCAATGAACAATATCATGATTCATCAGTTTGTCATCACAAAATTGTCGAACGTCTTTGGTAACGCAAAATTTCGCGTTTCGGTCGCGCATTACATGTAATTCCACTTGAATCATTTTGACATTCACTTGAATTTTGTACCTAACTGATATCAACACAACCATTATTCATATATACACTTTTTTGTTTTCACCTTCTGAATTCACAATATCTCCTGAATTCACAATAATCTTCGAATTCACAATAACTCCAGGGATATTATTTTCAAAATTATCAAACACATCAATCAGAAAAACTACTTTTTTACATGTGTATTATTCCGTTTGTATCTCACTTCGTCCAGATATTGTACAACACATCTATTTCCACGGTTGTCGTTTAACTTGTATGGTGCTGAGTGTACTAACTTTGTCTCGAACTGTTTGATTTAAGAGCACCTCATCACTTTTTAAAAATGAATTTTCACGTGCATCACGTTTGGCATCAATATGAAGCTTGTTTTTTATGTTTTGAGATTACGTCCTTATATGTACAAAATTCACTTTTCCAAGATTGTAGTGAATTTGCATAAGCTATTTTCACGCGTTTGATCAATAATCTATTTTGTCGTTTAACCTCTTCACTTGCTGTGGTATGTAAAGGTGTCGCAAGTCTATGGCGGATATCATTTGATGCAAGATAATCCCTAAGCATACTAGCTCTAAAACTGAGCATTGTTATCTGATGTAAGACATGGTAATCCATTACGTATGAAAATGTTCTCTTATGTATCAATGACTTTGCCACAAAAAGTGTCTAAAGTTATGTCCACTTCATAATATTGACCGTAATAGTCCACTTCAAATATACCTGGAGGTGGTCCTAGCAAATCAGTTGCCACATCTTGTCGTGGTCATGTAGGCAATTTAGTGGGTTTCACTGGTGTTGGGTGTGGCATAGAAGTTACTAACTGGCACCCATGACATGATTTTACGAATTTCTCGGCATCTTTGTACATGCCAGGCCACCATACTTTACTACGCAATTGCTGTTTGGTCCCAACAATACCCAGGTGTCCTATATGTATCAACTCAACACATTTGCATCAAAGTGAATGTAGAATGACTATCCTTGTTCCACGCAATACAATCAAACCCAATATGTGCCAATTCATGTCTAATTGTAAAGTAACTTATGCAAGGCTTTTCCCATTTGCCATCACGTAAAGATTTACGTAGTTCAAAATTTCCAGAATCTACTTTTGATATTTCAAGAGAAGACAGCGCACTTGGAATTGCCTCCTTAGTCACCATGCGTATATGGACAGACACCACCAAATATTTTCCCATAGGCCTCAATGCTAATTTACAAAACTTCAGGTCACTGTCACTCCCATGTTTATTATATCTGGGTCAAATAAGTACCCTGTGGTGAAAGATCAATATTTTTTATAACAAAATTTGCAATCAAAAGTATAGGTTTGCCGTTGCATTTTCACTTCAAATTTTCACTTGTTTACAACTCGTAGTACTCCGCACCAAAGGAAAATATCTATTCTCATATGACCCCTCCCTTTCAATTTTCAACCGTCAACCCTATAATTTCCCAAAGTACTACCAATATTCATGTATCTTTTTTTATCACCTTTATTTCACTTATTAATGGCAAAAACTAATTTTTTCATTTAATGACCAATCAGATCGCTGGGCTCATTTTACCCTCCGCACAACTTTGGGTGTCCAAAATGTCTGCGCCCATGTTTGTAAACAAAGCTGGTGTTTTTTCCTATAGATTTATACAAAACATTGCCAAAAATGGTCATTTTGCATTTTTTGGAAATCTCACTAACTGTACACAAGCCCCCTTAATAATGAGGATGGGAACCCAACCTGAAGAGAAACACAGTCTATAATGTGTCACACCCCTACCTCTCAATCCCATTCATTGATATTAACAAATAAATGCATTATATGAAGAAGTTGTCTGTTTTTCTTTCATGGTTTTCATTCAGAAATGTTTGTAACACATATACTTCATTATTTTGAATGATTTCATGCCATTATTTACCAATATTGACCATGATATCAAATAAGGGTAGAAGGTACCCCTTAATAATGGAAAAAGTGACAAAATATACCATTTTCTTCACAAAAACTTAAAATTTGGATCATTGCTTAATGAGCATGGAACCAATTAGGCACCAGAAGTAAAGAAGAATTTCTGAAGCTCACTTACAAGTAAACCATGTCATTTTTTACATCATCAAATTGCTTTTATTGACAAGGAATGAAGTGCACCCTTAATAAAAGTATAAAAACTTCTGGAGGGGATACCCTTACATACAACACATTTCAATAGACTTATTGTGTTCATTTATATAAAAATATGTTATGTAATCATTTTCAGACATGTCCATGTTTTGTTTCATCCCTTAATTACAGTCTCATGATGTAAGTAATTAAATAAAGAGAGCAGATAACTGAGTCTGACTTTAAAATGACTGACACTTAAATGGTGCAAAAATGATAGTCAAATTGCTTTTTAAAAGGATATGACATATGTATAGTTCTGTTTCAATTGAAAAACTAAGTCAAATTGTAATTATACTAAGTTTTGAAACCAGTAAAAGTCAATATCAGGTGTTAATTTTTGTCTGGTATGACCCCAAGAGAATGTTAAGTGACATTTCCTGTAAGGGGGGGGGGGTGAAAAAAGGTGATTCAAACAAAAAATGCATGACTGAAAATTTAGAAAACTTATGAAAACATGCAACTTGAATGAAGATTAGATGAGTTAATACAGAAAAATATATAATTGATACTTTATAATTATCTTTACAGGTACTTGAGTATGATAATTAGATAAAAATCTCTTATTGGACAATATTTACTGGATTTAAAAAAAATTGAAATATTCCTTCTACAGGTTAAATGTTGATAGATTAGGAAAAAAATGTTAAAACGCCCCTATTTCTAAAGAATATTTTTTTTATTTACAAATTATCTATTACCCAACTTTAACACAATATGACCTAACCACAATATGGAAATTCTGTGTACAGAATAGCATAAGGGGGGGTGGTGGGGGGGGGGTATTTAAATTAATTTTTATACTGTTTACAGTGTATATGGGCATGATGAAAATATTTTACTGATGAGACTTAAATGCTGAAATGCAGTTTAATACAATTTTCTTAAAAATGAGATGGTTTTTTACCCTTCAGATACAGTACATATATACAACTAAAGGTACAAAATACACTGCATGAGTAAAATGGACCATGGTCCAATATGTAGATTTTGCCCTCAAAAGAAGGAGGAAAATCAACCAGTCTTTACCTCAAAAAAGGTCTGATTTTAATTCAAATGAGTTAAAATTTACAATAGAAACATCATTTCCAAAATATTTTGCTAAAATTAGTCACTATGCATAACACATAACTATATGATTTTTTTTTATAAAAGAACATCTGCATGCTGTTTGTAGGAGAGGGTGGGGTATACTTGAATTTTCCAAGAACATATGGAATTTTGACCAATAAATGATAAAATATTGGTTCTAGGTGTAATATAAAACATATAGATAAAATTAAGAGATCTGAATATGCAACAAATGCATAATAATGTGTGTAGAGGCAGCACACCTATTAAATTTGCACCTTGTGGACCCCCAACAGGTGCCCCATTTCATAGAGACCCTCAGATCTGTTTTTAAAAGTATGAGTAAAAGTGAATGAATTTGCAATTTAGGTGATAAAAATGAGAGAAATGGCTTATTTTAAGGCTTCATCCAGCCTACATGTGTCAAATGTGAAATTTCTCTATAGGACAGACACCACCAAATATTTTCCCATATAGGCCTCAATGCTAATTTACAAAAACTTCAGGGTCACTGTCACTCCCATGTTTATTATATCTGGGTCAAATAAGTACCCTGTGGTGAAAGATCAATATTTTTTTTATAACAAAATTTGCAATCAAAAGTATAGGTTGCCGTTGCATTTTCACTTCAAATTTTCACTTGTTTACAACTCGTAGTACTCCGCACCAAAGGAAAATATCTATTCTCATATGACCCCTCCCTTTCAATTTTCAACCGTCAACCCTATAATTTCCAAAGTACTACCAATATTCATGTATCTTTTTTATCACCTTTATTTCACTTATTAATGGCAAAACTAATTTTTTCATTTAATGACCAATCAGATCGCTGGGCTCATTTTACCCTCCGCACAACTTTGGGTGTCCAAAATGTCTGCGCCCATGTTGTAAACAAAGCTGGTGTTTTTCCATATAGTCCTCTATTCGTACCTCCAGTGCACTTATCCTCCATGTGATTTGACACTAATCGTGACAATGAATCTGCAAATGTCCAATGCCTGGTATGACGCACTTTGAACTGATGTGGCATTATCTTCATGATCCATTTCTCTATCCCAAATAACCGCTAAGGCGTCCTTTTCCGTAGTACAATACCTCCGTTGGACATTAGATTATGTTGTACTTATATAACTTAACACTTTTGAATTCCCATGTGAATTCTCTTGGATTAATATTACTGCTAATCCAACATTATTAGCATTTGTGACTACTGCAGTCTTCTGTGCATCCCATTTAAAATGACCTAATGGATTATCACTTAAAAGACAATTCTTCAACTTATTGAAGCTGTTCTGGTAATCAGGACCCCATTTGAATGGAACTCCTTTCCTTGCGAGTTTTTGCTTTGGTTCAGATAGTGTTGCAAGATTTGGTATATAGCGAGCACTACAATTAACCAGTCCTAGAAAACTACTGACCTCTGACGTTTATACAGGCGTTGTCGCATTAAGTATATCCTTCACATGTGCAGACGGTGGTCCAGTGCCACTACC
>BROG01001220.1:0-94321 GCA_030159075.1 Atrina japonica
GTCCATGTGCTTTTCTGATGTCATTCTAATGTGTTTGTGTTTAACGGTCCATTTAATTGTGACGTCATTCGATCATTCAATGTAACTGGAGTTCCTATTATGTTGGTAAACATAAGGAACAAATCCGGATTTTGACGGCCCTCTAAGTTTTACATATTTTAGATTGTTTTGTATTTTATTCACTTTAACAAAGTTACTAAATCGGCTAAAATTAAAGCATGGTAAAATATCTATGACGCTATCTTTGGAGTATGAGGTTACGGTGGGATTATCGGTATCGTGAAAGAGAACACGATACAATACGTATTCAAACAAAAATAATACATAAAAAACATGATATATTCATTTTAAATAGCTTTATTACCAATGAAGTCTTATTGACAGAAATGATCGCCTTGAGAATTTTGTTTTGGCCTGTTTTTGCAGAACATTTATATATATATATATATATTATTCATCTTAAAGCTTGGTTTGGACTGTATTGATTTGTATTGTATTATCAATTACTTTGTCCTCTTCTTGACTCTTTCTCAAAACATCTTTGCATGACTTGTTGACAAATATTGCTCCCAAAATAACCGTCATTGTGTTACTGGTAGTTCGTAAACGGTCTCTTAAAAAAAGGAAAGAGCTATTGAAACTTTCATGTTCCGTATACATGCCACATTAATCTATAAGCTAAAAGAGCGTTAGCTTTAATTCGATTTTTTTTACTCCTTTTTCTTGATTTACAATAACAAACAGTGGCTATATATAGGCAAAAAATATACTCCTATATATCTTGTGAACACATGGTGAGGTCCAATTAGTAAGGGTGAGTTAATCAATTGCAAATAAAAAAGTATCAAACCTGGTTTTCCCAAGCAATTTTCAAAAAATATATAAGAATTTAAGAATTTGTTTATGCCTGTGTATATCTCTTTTGTGTGTTATTGTATATCAATCTAAGTTGTAAAAACGGGAAAAATGCCCCTTTGATTTATTTTTATACTAACTGCTATTCCTTTATTTACAATTTAGAATTTATCGCTTAAATAACTGCTATTTGGGTAATTTTGTGTGGGTGCAATCACATATGTAAATGAACCCGATTCTCTGCTTAGAATCCTTCCGAACACCTGGTCCCATCCCTTTTAGCATTCCCAAATGTTCGTCATGTTGAGACCATTTAAATATCCAGTTTGTCGTAATCTAATGGACTTGGAGCTTCCATTATTCATTAGTACTTTTTAATCTTTACTTTGAAATATCGTTGAATGTGGCGTTAAATATTAACTAACTAACTAACTAACTTAAAATATAAAAACTCTTACATTACCTAAGACATGCACATGGCAATGTATAAATTTATGGAACTTACGACGACATTAGACCAATCTAGAGATGAAATCAGGTACTATGGAGGAGTGAATTCTTCTGTAGAGCGGTATGTCGGATTAAAATCAAATTGGATCAATAAATGACTATACTTGTATATCTACCAAGGTAAATTGGCACATGTTTACAAGCACGACGAATCTGAATTAAATCATAAAAAAGGGTGACAAGCTTCTTGTCGACATAAGAACGTTAGAGATTCAGAAATGCATAGAATCCGAGCAAAGAAATATTACTATACCATCTATTTTAGGAGAAACGTCCGTATTGCTTTGTTTTTGACAGAACCCGCCCGGGTGTGCCAGTTTACCTTAGTAGACCTTTACACTGACGATTGGTACACGTGGTCTCGCGCTTATTAGTTTGTTGTGGTGTTTTGCTTGCTGTCAAGACCTAACTATAACGTTTACACTTTGAAAATTACATATAACATGTTAATATATCTTCTTCCTATGAGAGCACACTAGCCCTACATAATTTTATCTGGCAACACTATCCAATTCGATTATTTATCATATCACATAAGCATATATGCACGTGTCAAAATTTTCAGGCGAAGATTCGTTTTCTCGAAAAACAATTTATTTTGCACTTTACACATCTGACAGGATTGGTTTAAGTAATTATACATCAATTGATTGCAAATTATACAATGCACAGGAGTACACATATGGGAGCTGTGTACGCTTTCAGGAGTCAACACCTTTTCGTTCATTCATTTATGTTAACGTAAACATGAGGGCAACAGTAAACATTTGTTTATCCATTGAGTTTCACATTTCATTACAAAGACCAAAATGCTATAAAATTGTTTAACCAGTTTTCTCAGATGTTATTTTTAAAAGCGGAGTTTCGGGTTCCGGATTGTCCGCTATTTTAGATTTTTTTCGCATTCGTATCGATTGAATTTTGCTTTTTGTTAGGCATCGGTACATCTAGTGTATGTTGTTTTCATAAGATACCAGGGCAGATGCAGGAATTTGTTGTCATAAAATAAAACAAAATGTCACAAGATTCGACGTCTCGTATATTGTTCAGACATTTATACTAATTGGTTCTTGACATAACAAAATTAATGTCATTTGATAAGTCTTCACATAAAATGTGTTGTTTGTGCGTACTCATGCCTTCATAATAGTTATACGAATCTACATGCATATCATTAGCAATATATATCAACTTCTAAATCAAGCTCCGTTTGTTTCCAGTTCGCAGAAGGGAAGTAACTCATGCCTGCAATTGAGTCTGCAAGGTATACCTCTTTCTTGAGGAAAGGAAACCTAATCTGACACTTTCAACACGTTGAAATTAAGACTGGACACTTTGTCTGAAATGTTGATAAACCCGGATTCACAACAGATTATGTGTAAACCCGAAACACTACTGTTTTGTGACGGCAAGTGCTGCTTTGTTCGGTCTTTTGTAGGACCATCTGATCTGGCGTATTATTATGTTTTCATGACGTAAAGGAATTAAATTTGCTTGTTTGAATGGTATTTTACGCGACAGTCAGAAATTTTCAGACACGTTATGGTAGTCAGTTTTTAAATGTGGAGAAAAAAACAATGTACCCGGGAATTTACAATCGATCTTTTATAAGTATACCTAGCATAATTTCTAAAACAATATCCCTGGGTTTCAGCCCGATTTCCTCTTGAAAGACGTTTATTACAAAAATATTAAATACCAACAACAAACTTACAAAATTATATATATTATTGATGACAGAGATTAGGTCCACTGCAGAAAAACAATATAAATACTTACGTGTACCACTCTAAAGCCATCAGAAGACCTATATTATACGTTTGAACATTAACCGAGGACAGAACGACCAAAATTGTAACAATACTGGCACTTGGAACCGCCGGAATAGCTAAAGATCCAACTGTTGACAGAATACTGAAATAATGAAATGTACAACTTTAATATTACCCATATCAATGGTCTGACTGTTCATATAAATGGTGTTTAACGCCACAGTGAACAATTTTTAGTTATGTAGTGGCATTTTTTTTTATTGGCGGAGAAAACCAGCTTACAATCTACCCGGGAGGAGACCACCGCTCTACCGTATGTAAACTGGCAAACTTTCGCACAGCATCAGCTTGGGTTCCCACCGCTCAACAGGGTCGAACCTGACAGACAATTGGTACCCGGGACGAGACCACCGCTCTACCGTATGTAAACTGGCAAACTTTCGCACAGCATCAGCTTGGGTTCCACCAGGGCTCGAACCTGAGACAATCTACCCGGGACGAGACCACCGCTCTACCGTATGTAAACCGGCAAACTTTCGCACAGCATCAGCTTGGGTTCCACCAGGGTTCGAACCTGAGACCAGAGATGAGAGACTTCATGGTCAAAAGAGCGATGTTCTAACCACTCGAGCACGGAGGTCCTAGACTTTTTGACCTCACATATTGTAATCGATATACTATATATCAATATATATTCAAAATGTAAAGGTTTATTTTCATTAAAATAGATCGGTATAACAATTTTGAAATATCAGTTCAAAGTAATACAATATATACATGTAAATACATGCCAAACACTTCTAGGAACGTCAATTAAGCAATTGTTATCTCAATCAAAGTGTGAACTTTAATGTGAAATAATGGGAATAGGGATAATCTTGATTCGAATTCGCTGCGTATTCTGTAATCTGAACTGGCTTAATAAAGTTATATAAATTGTTAGAGACGAGCTAGGAACACATTTGTTCATTTGTTAATGCTCTTCCAATATAATATCACATGGTTAATTTTCAAGTAATCAGTAGAAGGATCCATGTTCATTTTCAAGTTCCAGGTTATCCTTAAAGCTTTGAATAGCGCCAATGGCGCAACATTAGTCCGTCGAATCAAATATGTTCTAACACATCTAATGTTTATCAAATTTTAACAACAAAAACCACCATAAACTTGTAACGGCAAAAGTCAAAATTGCAAGAATTGAAAAGTTTCTAGCATTAATGGAGGCAAATGTTTCGTAAGGATATGGAAAATTAAATTTGATTCATTGTCATACAATTATCAGATACTGTTAACTAATTTGATTGACCCATCACTCGGTATATGGCAAAACTCAAAATTGTCAGCGAATGCTCATACGCCAAGTTCTTCGAATTAAAGTATTAACGACAAGTCACAGCGTGAAGAACCATACGGCGCATCACAACCCTGTTGCTATACCCGGATGGTCAGTTCAGTTATGCCGATTTTTTCATTTATTTTGACATTCATACACGTTTTCTACAATTATTCGATATGGTTTTCAAAGCATAGAAAGCTCAAAAGATGAAAATAATTATTAAGTTGTTGAAAGATTTCAGATTAGTGGGAATATAAACTTAGATTTATTGCCAGTACAACTTTCAGAAATTCAAACATCCTCGGTTGCATACGTAACGACAATGCTGAACTGAAGGGGGATCCTCCTCTTGATGGGCTGTGACGCGTCGTGTCCCACTTTGCGTTAGTTTACAGTATATTTCCAAGTTCAAGGTACTTCACCTATATCTGACGTGAGGTAAAACAACAACAATAAAATATTATTTGTATTAATACTTCTCCATAAACGTTTGCTATGCACTGTATATTTCACAAACCATAATCAATACACCCAGTTTCAATTCTTGAATGAAGCATGAATCTGGAAGTTTCACCCCCCCCCCCCTGGTTTATGGACATGAAGCAAACAGTATAGCACATTGAACATACCCAGTTAATATAACATGGTTCGCTGTAACTTGGAGTCCTTCTAATTCGATAAGGAACAGTGCAGACAAACAGATAAACATACAGCTACCAGGTCTTGTTAGTGTGGCTCCGAAAGGAACGACGAATCTCGATACTCTCTCATCCACGCTTTCTTTGTTCAGCGCATTGAACATTTCAGGCATGGCTATAGCCCTATTTTGAATTAAATTCATTTCACCTCAGAATCAAAAGTAAAACATTCATATTAAAAAGAACAGATAATTAAAATACGAACATATATATATATATATATATATATATATATATATATATATATATATATAAATATATATATAAATATATATAGATAGATAGATAGATAGATAGATAGATAAATAGATAGATAGATAGATAGATAGATAGATAGATTTCTGTTTCACTAATTGAGTTGTTGAGTTATCTATTTGATAGCGGTTGTTGAGACGTCTTTACCGATTGTGACTCATTATTTCATTTAGACTTGACTGTGGACTCGCGGTTGGTGTGACCGGTCAACAGGGGATGCTTTCTCCTCCATGGCTCCTCATCGCACCTCTGGATTTCCAGAGGTCCATATTTGTACAATATTCATTAGATTTGTATATGTGTCCTGTACATCCTGGAGATATATACTTTGGTATCCGAAATTTGTTTTATATTCCAAGTATAATAGAACTGAAAAATTGATGCGTGTGGCGTAAATTCAAAATTAAAAAAAAAATTCGAACTGTTCTGAAAAGATTGCATTTTCACTTACGTGCTTGGAGGAGCGAAGGCTGTCATCCAAGGACGAATACATTTGAAGATAAGGCGAAATGGATTCTGGCGTATGTATATGAGGTAAAGTATAGGGATGAAAATAAGTTGGTGAACGAATATCCCAGTCGTGAAGGCCCCAATGAATAAGCCCAAACTTTTAAATGCACCGACAATATCATTGACTTTGATGAGGGAAGCAGCTATTAAGCTGGCTACACCAACTGGGGTAAACCTGTTGAGAAAAAATAAAACACATTATTTGAAAATTAATGATGCATTTCACACTTTTTTTATTATTTTTTTTTTTTTGGTTTTTAAGTTTTGGGTTTTTTTTTTTGGTACCATATTCAATAACTTTTCAGTTATATGGTGGTGACCAATCTTTTCTGGAGGAAAGAACCGGTTACAATGCACCGAGAAGAGACCAACGGTCTTCCGGAAGTAAACTGGGATACGTTTTCCACAAAATCTGCTTATTAAAATCATAATTAACTAAGGGTATGCCCTTAGACATCTAAATGAAAACCTATCCAATCCGATCAAAAGTACAAAATAATTATCGGAACAGCTGTTAGCACCCACTGTTAAAGGTCGAAGATTATATGACAATCCATTCATTATCACAATGATTCATTTATCTACATTGTAATTTTACCGATGCTCTACTCATATCCAAGTAAATTTAGACTTTGCAATCAATTTCATATAACGAATTTTCTGTTACATATTCTTTATTCGATTCAACAAGAGATTTAACTTTTAAAAGTATTTTTAAGTAGGATTATGTGGCAAAAATATTTTGGACCCGGCAAGTTTGAGAATTTTCTCAACTTTGCCTGCTGGGCCAATCAGATTACAGGATTATTCAAAGTTGAGTATATAGCCAATATCAGTTTTAAGAGTAATACATATTTGGTATTCCGGGGGTCATAGCTTTCAATCTTTCGTATTCTTTATTCATGAACCCTAACAACACCATAAAGATATATGGATACCATGACCTTAGATGAAAATTGAAAAGTGGCTAGAAAAAAGTAAGTTTGGAAATAAATGAGCGTTTTTTTTTCATAATCTTAATGAAAAATTCAAAATGAGGAAAGGGGAACAACACTTGCATATGCGTCCTAGCTACAAAGGATTACGGGGCGTTCGTTTATATTTGAATAATTCTGTCTGTGACTGTTTTAGTGATCACTATGCTTTCATAGTGTTGTTTGGGAAAGCAATAGTGCCCGAGCGATAGCGTTTATTATATCCCCATGTGATATGAAATAAGAACTAATTTTAAGCAGTTTTTTCAATGTAGTTAATGACATTTATAAGACTTTTCCCTCTTTTCTTTTCTTACTATTGTTATGGGCAGATTAATCTTGAGTCTGATGAGTCATTTCGCAGCACAGATATAGGCGTTGTCTTCGCACCTATCTTTAAAAGGTGAGAATGGAGGATTAGTGTCATCTTTGTGAGTAATAAATTAACAAAAAGTAATCGTAATAAAGAATGTTACTTTAGACTATTAATTGTAAGCAAGGAAATATAGTATATATACTTTGTAAATTGTAATTTGAAGAGTTATTACCTGGCTAGCAGGTACTCGACACTCTTAGATGACCATTGAGAAGTGAGGGTTCTTTAACGTTCCGACACCTGCTGTGACACAGGACCTCAGTGTCTCATCCCGATCAAGAACTGAGCGCGCTCACGACTGAGCAAGGTTGGCTCTCTTAGTCCAAGTTACGGGATTAGACGTTTCTATGAATAAATTGTATATCAACTGTATTCGGAGTCCGTATTAACTTTGCTACTAATTGTGCCAGAGAATTGTATTTACACTGTAAGTTGCTCATGAGACCTACGGTTTTGCATAAAATAACAGTGCACACATACTTAGGAATCTGTGTACGGTTAGAACCCAGGCAGGTTGAAACCGTACAGTAAAACGGAAACACTTATACATATGTAAATATCCTTATGTACCCACAAATGTGCCAGATTATTCACTCTATTAATTCATACATTAATAATGAATAAGTATGCGAAAGATACGGATATTTCAATGATTTTTTGTACACCCAGAGTACCCTTCTTCCTTGTACACTGTTATCTGTATACATGTGTTTTGTATAGAACATATAGTGTACCCCGAAAGTGTACGCCCTTACGTCATCGTAACATTTATAAAGATGCATTTAAACATCACTGTTTAAAAAAATCATTTCTTTATCATTTAAAGAGCGGGTGATGTTTAGACCAAGTATTCGTAAGTCATATATTTTATTTATATCGTCATTCAAAACGTGGACACGTTTTTGGGACACCTTGTGTATGAATATACCGAAGATATGTTCATAGTGTTTGAAATATAATGAGACTATTTTAACTCACATTTCACATTGTTTCGCCTTCGTCTTTTTACTTGCAACGAGGTATCTTTTCTGCTACTAGTATGTTTACTAATAACTTATATCCGATTTTCGAAACTATTTAAATAAGACTTATTACAGTTTGATTGACTGTTGTTTTATATCCTGTTGAGATGTCACCGGCTTTAGGTAAAGTGCTACAAAGTTTTGTCCGTTCTATAGACTGACGTCAATGCAGTGAGGGTTCTTTTACGTGCCACGCCTTTCGCGAGAAGGGGCCTCGGTTTTTAGTCTCATCCGAAAGACCCGTGCCTTCCACTTCGTATGCGAGCGCATGAGAAAAGGAAAAGGGACAGTCACTACCAGTCCTAGGTAGGACAGTCTCACGCAAGATCACCGCATGTGTTAACACTTATTACAATTCTCAGAAAGCATACTACAATTTACAATTTTTGTTTGTTTATTGTTGTTTAACGTCCCATTCAAAAATATTTCACTCATATGGAGACGTCACCAAATGCTGGTGAAGAGCTTCAAATTTTGGCCTATGCTCGGCACTTACGGTCATTGAACAGTGAGGGTTCTTTAACGTTCTGACACCTACTGTGACACGCCAGTTTTTATTATCTCGTCCGAAAGACAGGAAACCAATCTGTCGCCGGCGGGACTCGAACTCACGATCCAGAATCTAGCGCGCTACCGACTGATCCAGACCGGCTCCTGCAATATACATTATTTCCAAGTTACCTATACAGTCTACTGTTGGAAGATTATAGACATTGCCGCCACGATATAACAGACATATTGTTGAAAGAGGTGAAAACAAAAACTAACTAACTAACTGCAAGATCTGTTCTCATTGCTGGTGGACTGTCAGAAATCCCGAGGGTATACATAAACCCAGCCATTTATTATTTGGTCTTGTATGATACCTTCTCTTTATTATTACGGAAAAATAAATTAATATTAAATTTTATGCTAAATTCGAGCTCACCTGATGAACTCCTATAGACAGAGAAGATCGTCTTGAGCTTTAATTTGGCCTCACTTGTGAAACTATAACTTTTGTATAGTAAATTATATATAGAAATCAGTCAATTCTCCGGATCCGTTTATTTATTTATTTATTTATTTATTTATTTATTTATTTGGATATCTTTTCCTTTTTACTGACGTTTTCTATATTTATCCTATATCATTCCAATAAACAGATGAGAAATGTTATCTTATCATATAAAGATGGAAAATTATCATTTCTTTCTTGTAGTTTTATCTTTTTAAAGCAGACGCTAGAAAAACAGCCTGAATTCAACTAAAAGCAACTGTATAATTAGTGTAAAAAACAAAATCGGATCGTGCAAATTAACGAAAACATGTAAATATAATTGGATGTAGATTTAATTTTTTTTACAAAATCGATAATCGTTCTGCAACCTGTTAGGATATCGTTCAAACATGATCATTTACAATTAAGGTATATGAACAATGTACTCATTCCATAGACCTTTACCGAGTTGTCCCACTCTGTCTTGGTTTGTCGGAATAGTTTGCACTCAGATCCCGTGACGTCAAACAGAAAGCCCAGCACGGTTGTTTAATATTTAGTAATATTAACATTGGCAACATTTGGTGATATTTTGTTTCAGTTCATCTGTGAGGAATAATGTTTAGATAGGTAAGAAAGCACCTAGCACTGCAAGGAACCCATATTCCAGGTCATAAATACAATAGAATGTTTTACCGGAAGTGATGGCACCCGCATTTTCTCTGAAGTTGCGTACTATAATGACGAACCATGACGGAACGGTACAACTCGATAAGGACTATTGGCATACCATATAAACCAGTTGAGTGTTATGATGACTATGCGAGCTACAGCTTGGAAGAAAGCAACGAATGGTTTGCTGACTTCTCCTGCCTTTGTTGCTGCCATCCCAAGGACGGTACAGACTATAACAAGACCTACAAGTGAGTATTTTAAATACATCTGAATGTAAAGATATGGATAATTACCTTTAAATGAATCATATTAATGTCTATAACGATGAGGATGATGACAACAATCATTAGTATAATTACTTCTATTTCTACTTTTATGTTTCTATTAGAACTGATTTCATTATCATCATCATCATCAGCAGCAGCAGCAGCAGCATCATCATCAGCAGCAGCATCATCATTTCTATTACCACCATTACTATTATTAAAATTATAATAAGTCATGTTGATGTATCTTTTTCACTGCCAGTGGACCGTTTGAGTCACCAAGGGTATACGTAAACCCAGTACCTAATATTTCGGTGCCGGCCGATTATTCTATACACATTTCGCTTGGATTGCGCCATCTCAATTCTGAACTTCTCAAAAACTAAGATATTCACATTCTTACATTACTAGTCATAGACGGATTTAGTAATACATTTAGGTTACTCTTGGTCTTGTACGATACCACTTTGTCTTCTGTAAATATACATTTATATTAGATTCGAGCTCATCTAATGGAGTCTTATTGACAGGAACGATCAGCTGGAGTATTCGTTTTGGCATTTATTATATTTTTAACAAAATTATAACCTTGATATAGTTAATAATATTCAAAACATAATCATTAATACAATGCGTACGTCCACATACGTGGTCGTATGGTTGGAGCACCGCCTTTCACTTCTGGTCAGCGCAGGTTCGAGCCCCGTTGGATTGTTTGTTTGTTGATTGTTGTTTAAAATCCCACTCAAGAATATTTCTCTCATATGGAGACGTCACCAAATGCGGGTGAAGGGCCTCAAATTTTGGCCTATGCTCGGCACTTACAGCCATTGAGCAGAGGGGTTCTTTAACGTGCCGGCACCTAATGTGACACGGAACCTCCAGTTTTTACTGTCTCATCCGAAATACAGGAAACCAACCTGCCGCCGGCGGGACTCAAACTCACAACCTCACGATTCACTGAGCCAGGTCGGCTGGAGCCCCGCTGGAATATAAGCTGATTTTGTGAGAAAGTTTGCCAGTTTACTTGCGGGAAGTTGGTGGTCGCCTCCACCATTTAAACCTGGCTGCCACCATATGACTGAAAAAATGTTCAGTGTAGTGTAAAACATCACTCAAAATTTTTAAAAATATGTTCGCAGAATTTGTAGAAAAAATATACTATTTACCGAGTATGTTGACTCCCGATGTTGTTCCGACTTTGCTTTTAAAGACTGTTATTGTTATATTGGTATTGTTTCTGATTTCAGTTATCTTCTCTTCTGAGTAATGTGTCTGTGTCTGAGAAAAAAAGAGATAAAGTTGCAAAAAGACCACATAAGACGGTAGTGGCAGAATTACATTGTATTTCTAAAAACCTTTGACTAAGTAGTAGATCAAATGACATCATGTAGGTCACTTGGTCAAAGGTCATGGTATCATCTGGGAAGGGTTACCATAACAATCGCATATGAAAATTATCAAAGATTCTTCCAATTATATTTCATATTTTTTATCTTTATATTTTGTTCAGGTTTACGTTTTTGTCAACGGAGGACAGCACAAGTGTGACATGACAGTTGCTCTAAAATCGTGTTCTGGGGTCCTAGAAAGCGTGGCATTTTAACTAATCCTCGCTTCATTGACATCAGTCCATAGCATAGGTTTAAATTTATAGTTTTGACGTCTGTTTATGTAAAGGATATTGACATGACCAAATATAACAATAACTCAAATAAAATCAAATAAGCTAAACTTGAACAAGAAATGTCAGGGAACAACGCAGCTCGTCACCAGGTGACACCATTGTAACTGAAATACTTAACTCACTATGCAATTATGACTATTTTAAGATGTAGGTCAAATGGCATCATTTAGGCCAAAGTATCATGGTAACATTCGAAAGGGTGGATCCGATCCGATGGATTAAACATGTATAACATTACCCATACCCGACGTCAAATATCATATTATTATATGACTGGGATAAACAGTAGGGTTGTATTTGTATATAACAAAAGCTACAGCCAAAGGTGATTTATTGTCAAATGTATCTGTCACACGGTCAAAGTTCATGATCATAACTGTAATGTGTATCATAAGAATCACTTTAACTATCAATGTTATACTGTTGATACGTCAAAGGGGATTGCCGTGATTATTTTTAAAGTTAGTCAAATGACATAATCTAGCTCACAAGGTAAAATAACATGGCACCATACAGATGGGGGAATAACAACGGAACTTCTATTCCTTATACATGTTATATTTCCAAAGTTATTGCCAAACTTAACGGTTTTTTTTAAAGTTGTTCAGATGACATCATCTA
Organism: Atrina japonica; assembly: GCA_030159075.1. Classification (NCBI taxonomy): domain Eukaryota; kingdom Metazoa; phylum Mollusca; class Bivalvia; order Pterioida; family Pinnidae; genus Atrina; species Atrina japonica. The sequence continues at coordinate 12,537 of BROG01001220.1, forward strand.
TATCCCAAGGTAATGGTACCATTTATAAGGGCTTATAACAAATATAAAAAAATAAAAGTAGGTACAATTCAGTGGTCGAGCGAATTAGATCAAAGTACTATCGCTTAACCCACATCACAAAGAATATACATGCAAAATATCAAAACCAAATCATGTATAGTTCAAAAGCCATGGTGGCTCCGCGGTAGAGTGCTCGATTTGCAACGAGGGTGGCGGGTTCGAGCCTCGACGGAGGCTGCTGACGTTTCCTGTCCTTCAGATGACACAGTAAAAACCGAGATACCGTGTTACAGAAGGTGTCGGCACGATTAAGAACCCTCACTGCTCAATGACCGTAAGTGTCGAGCATATGTCAAAATTTGAAACCCTTCACCAGCATTTGGTGGACGTCTCCATATGAGCGAAAGATTCTTGAGTGGGACGTTAAACAACAATACAACAATCCTGTATATTTCTAAAGATATAAGCCGACGTGAAAGCTTTTGCCTACAAACTATGCCGCTGGTATGGCATTAGCTCTCTGAACATTTTGTTCAGGCGAGCTAAAAAGATAAGATATATTTTATTCAACAAAACGTTGCTATGAGATCATTGTAAATTTTCATTTAAATTAACTATGAAATAAAATAAAATTAAAATACTTCCCTACCTTCTGAAAACATGCTGTTACAATATTGTCGGGAAACAAATTTCTGAAATATATAAATAAATTTAACTTCTATATTGTATATGTATGTGTATTTACTAAAAACACATACATATACAATATAGAAGTAACAAGTTACCGATGAAGACAACATTTCAACCCAACAGGCCATTCCAAGCTTTTTCTGTGTTTAGCGTCCGCAGACGGATCAAAGACCAGGAAAAAATCAAAACATCTAGGGATAAATATGGAACATAGCCCTAAATTGGACAGTTTTGTTTGTTTGATTTCTTTTTTGTTTTACGCCATACTCAACAATCTTTCAGTCATATGATGGCGTCCAATTTTTATTGGTGGGGGAGAAACCCCGGTTACCTGGGTAAAGACCACCGACCTTCCGCAAGTAAACTGGCAAACTTTCCCACATAATTCGAAACGACCCTAGTGGGATTCGAACCAGAGGTGAGAGGCCTTGTGATTTAAAGCGCCACGGAGGCCCCTAAAATGGAAAGTTTAACATGAACAATTATTTTCATTTTTGTGAAAACTATTTTTTCATAGGTTATATATAGGTTTGCACGATTCTAATTTTTTAATTTGTTAATACATCAGGGGAATACACAAACGTGCTTTATATTGCATTTGTTTTCTTAATAATGTCTAGGTTTTTGTTTTCGCTAGTTTTTTGGTATTATTCCTGATAGAAAACCAGGGCTCCGTTTTACGAAAGGTCGTAAGTCCCAAATCCTGAGTCTTAGTTCTAATTGTCATGGGACTGACCAATTAGTGATGCGTTACCATGGTAGTTAGGACTAAAAGTTAGGACTTAGGACTTACGACCTTTCGTAAAACGGGCCCCAGGTGTTTGATTTTAGGGCGGACGGGAAACATTAATAAAAACTTGAATTGTCCTAATATGGAACACATATGCACATATATATCAATTCACCTATTTATTTCAATATACCAATATACAATGTGAAGTTCATATCAAATATACCCCTTTATCCCGATTTCGTTGTATTCTTGTGTTATGATCTTATTTTATCTCTTATCTTACCGCATTCTTTATTTCGATATAAGTGTTATCCGAGTTACAATAATGTAAAAATGAAACATTACACCAAAGAAATAGACCTATATATCGATATAGACCTATATATAGACCTATATATCGTTTCCTTAGTTACCGTATCATGTCGGCAAACATGTCGCTTGTTTCAATATGAGTAGATTGTGAGATGGTGCCTTCCGTACCATGTATCTCAATCCCATTACCTGCATAGCAAAACATAACACTAGTTCTGAAATAAGTTTAGGTATGCAGTATGTATTATACAGCAAACTGTTTTCCTTAATTAGATTCAGGTCAACCTCATGTGTGTCAATGTATGTCGAAACATAGCTGCGATTCAGAATTATGCCTCCTATGTATTATGTATTACATCTAGGCATGTGTCTTGTTATATAAAATAAACATTTGTATATAATTATATTGAATTCATTGTATGTATGTCACTTTATATTACATATGTTTTAACAACTATACAACAGAAACTGAAATGAAACAAAATTGGAACAGTCCCTACGATTATATAATATATGTAGGATATTTACAGCCATTTGATCATTGCTGCTGGTGGTGGGTGGTTTGAGTCTCACGAGGGTAAATATAAACCCAGTACCTGGAACCCATTTTATAAATTTTTTTTTTTGAAAATTCATAAGACCATTCTTATTACTTGCAACCATTTTACAAAGAATTAGGGAGTCGACCTGGCTCAGTTGGTAGCGCGCTCGACTCTTGATCATGAGGTCGTGAGTTCGAGTTAAGCCGGCTGCAGGTTGCTTTCCTGTCCTTCGGATGAGACAGTAAAAACCGAGGTCCCGTGTCACAGTAGGTGTCGCCACGTTAAAGAACCCTCACTGCTCAATGGCCGTAAGTGCCGAGCATAGGACAAACTTTAAAGCCCTTCACCGGCAATTGGTGACGTCTCCATATGAGTGAACGATTCTTGAGTGGGACGTTAAACAACATTAAACAAGGAATTAGGATTTGTCACTTACAACAAAATCGGCTCAGGTCTTAATGAATTCTCAGATGTAGTGCATAGAGTTATTTGTCTATGTGGAATAATTTATCTTTGTAGATGTGGCAGGTAAAATTATTCATAAACTATAAAATTCTTACTTGATTACATGCAAATATACCTCAGAACTTGAGTTAAAGTAGCGTTGATAAAACGGTTCTAAGTTTTGACTTAAGATCTTACGAATTAGGACTTCGTGATAAAACGTGCCCGCGGTACATGTATTTCGGTCCGAGTTGATTATCTTATACTAAATTTGTATTTTGAGTGGATAGCACCGTTTGAATTCTACTCCCATCAAAACTAAGATGTCTCTTAGTTTGCCGGAGATTACTCCTGGACGGATTTAGGAATACATTTAGATTTATTGGAGAGCTTGTCTGATATCACATTTTGTTCGGCACTCTTCACCTAATTTAAATTCGAACTCAACTGATGAAGGCTATCTGACAGAAATTATCATATTGAGCATTGGTTTTGCCCCCTCCCATGTCCCTCAAAACTATGAATTTAGTATTATACGTATGCTATTTAATAGATATTACTGTTAGCACTTTACAATAGTTTCAATACTTTGATTTTGCAATGTCATTGTATTATATAAATGTTCATACCTGGTTTAAAAGTAAAAAATAAGATAATAGCCAACACCGCACCCAGAGCGTTTGCAGTTATGACGAATATGAGAGAAATCATCCCGATACGTCCATTTGATTTTGGATCCATTGAGGCTGTTCCTGAATTGAAATGGAAGAATTTAGCATAAGAAGTGTTTGGTATATTCTTGGATTAATTAAGATCACAGAGTTGCAATTAGTTACGTTGAGAGACAGCAGATCAAACCGTTGAAGACGAAGCAAATTTATAGATAGAAGCGTCTCAGAAACCTCTATGACCTGCATTATTTATTCTTACTATAAAATCAAAAGCTGTCTCACAATTTCTGCAACTTCCTGTACTTCTGCGACTGCACAGGAAGTGAGTTTGACAGAAACACATAACAGCAAAAACATGAATTTCTGAGCGGAATGTCATTTTTATGTTACACGTCTTATAAGTAAGTACAAGTATATAAGTATAAAATAAGTAAAGGCTAATAAATACTAAATTCAATATATCCACGATTCCAGTTGAAAACCATCTTTCCTGCGGATTTTAACAGACGTCATGTTCTTCCAATGGTTGACTCGGAGATCACGTGATTGAATTAAATTTGCATTTGTCAAGTTATGTAAGAACTATGACCTAGCTGCGCTGGCCTTAAGGCTTTGCCTTATTTCATATTATATATATAGAATTACATAAAGCTGACATCTGACTTAACAACACAAAAACATCAAAGACCGTATGTAGAACAAACTTGATTTGATAATCTATCACAAATCGTTAACAAGATTTATTCAGCCTTGCTTTACGTCATATCATTCTCTTATATAAGCATATTACCTTTTATTAATGAAACGCAAATATTGGACTTTGGTGATATAAAAATAATTTAATTTATTTTTGAATTTTGCATAGTGTTTTACGCTAAAAAACAATTTTTAAGTTATATTGTGGCGGCCAGTTTTAATTGTTGAAGGAGAGAACCCGGTTACAATGTACCCGGGAAGAGATCACCGGCCTTCCGCAAGTAATCTGGCAAACTTCCTCACAAAAAATCAGCTTAGGTTCCAGCGGGACTCGAACCTCCACGGAGGCCCTTTAAATAATACATACCAAGGTAGTAATTGATAGAATGTCCAGGAGACAATCTATAAATTTGGGAAACGTTGGACAAATACGGACCTCTGGAAATCTAGAGGTGGGATCAGGTACGATTGTGTAGTAAGCATCCCAAGTTAAACAGTCACATCCACTGCGAGTTTACAGTCAAATTTAAATGAAATAAGTGAGGAACAAACCCTCGTCACAATTGGTACAGACGACTCAACAATCGCCATCGAACGGTACAACATTACATTTAGTGAAACAGAGTAATTGCAAACATGGTAATTTGAACGACCGAAATTTTTAAGTAATGATGACATAAAACGCGATTCCCGATATATCTGTGACAATAACTTATCAGTAAGTAGTTTGTCTCTATATACGGACCTCTACGTGTACAGTTAGAGTTCTATAGAGAAATATTTGTTTCTTAAATTTAGTCATTTTCATATTAATGTTTGTCAAAGACGGTCTGCAAAATAAATTGATGTAGAACGCACAGATATTCTGCCATAAAATAGAATATCCGAAACACGTCCCTCAGTGATAAAGGTAAAATCTAGAATGAGTATAAATACGATTAGTTTTAGTAATTTGACAATACAACTGATAATACTGTAAATACCGGGACTTTAATTTGGCGATACACAAGTTCTAACTTTATTCGTGAGACGATATCTTCGCGATTTCGAATTATTTTCATACTTCATTACACGATAATTTTTTTTCCGCGAGCGAGAGCTCCCGCGAAATTACGCGTAAATAAAAATACTCGCAAATAAAGTCGGATTTTTAGTAGCTATCATAAGTAAAGTTCAAAGCTGAATAAATTAGGATAAATATAAGTTTACCCCTAATAGAAAACTTAAAGGTAGAGAATAAAGTCAGTGTATCTAGAAAATACCAACCAGGTTGTTACGTGATGCAGGACAGAATGCAGTAACTTTTGTTTTGTTCCAACCTTGTTTAAACGCCATACTCAACAAATTATTATTGTAGCTGCCAGTTTTTTAAGGGTGGAGGAAAGAACCCGTTTATAATGTATAATTCAGGGAAGAGATTACCAACCTATCACAAGAAAACTAGCAAACTTCCCCACAAAATCAGCCTAACCTTCAATGGGACGTAAACTCACGGTGATCAGAGGTGAGTAAGATGGCCACTCGTAGCGTTCAAATGTGCAAAAGAAGAAATGCATCATTATTTTATACCATGGTATCATTTTAAGATGTGTATGCATAGAGTGGACAAATAAACGTTACCTGTGATGATGCTGGAAACAATCAATGGCAAAATGGTCAGTTTCAACATCCTCATGTACAACTCGCCAGGCAATCCTGTATAACATAGGACTATATAATTACACATACATGTTCGGTCATGAAGGTATACAGTATAGATATCGAAATTGTGATTTTGGCAAAATATAATTAGGGCATCTAATCAGAACTCAATGAAACTAAATATGATTTAAGACAATTAGGTCTTTTTTGTGATATCTAGTGTCCTTATTTTCAAAATGGCTACTTTCTCAATATGGCTGTCAAAAGACACATTTTATCATAATTTCTAATTTTCAATATAATATATATATATATATATATATATATATATATATATATATATATATATATATATATATAAATATACAAATCGGAGAAGAATGATTTTGTTCAAAGTTTTACTTTTCAATAAGGTTAAAATGTTTAACAAACAAAGGAAAAATGTCAAAATTTCTAAGTATTAAATGCAGCCTTTAAAGACAATTGACATCTTGCGGATCTCTTGTTGCAAATGCTCAAAAATGATCTGTGAAGTATTTTTAAAAATCTGGAAGTTAACATTAAAACCTTTAAATGGAAATCATGACCCAGGCCGACTACATACACACTACACAATTTACGAATCCCTGTGGTTGCAGTAATCGCAAAACATCCATGTAATCGTACAACAATATAAAATACAAAGGGGTGCTCTTACTGTCTCTTAATTACCTTACTGAAAGTATTTCAACTGAAATTTTATTCTGATGTAATGACAGTCGTGACTTAATTTCTATTTCCCGTAAGCAACAAAGTTATATATTTATATTAAGCATTAACGTTAACATCTTTGCTATTTACTGACAGTTAACTGACATGAGGCAGCGTACACGTTGTATAACACAGAGCGCAATACAAGAAAGTGTTCTCTGCCCCATGCCAGTTAACGTTCAATAAATAGCAAAGGTATTAAAGTTAATCCTTATAAATTAATTATAAACATATACTACAACACGGACACTATAAGAGTAGATCAAATAAGGTTTTATTTTATTGTCGAAAAAAGTCAACAAATAGGTATCAGCTGTCAAGCGCTTATGAAAACACTGGCCTAGCAACCCACGATGGCAGCATGAAGGACCGAATCGGAGAGGCTCACTCTAAAACTAAAACCTTTAATGTTTTGAATTAAAAAAAATATATAGTGAATAATAAAGGTTCCAATTGATTAAATCAGTTGTTCAGTAATAAAAATTATTCCATTCTACGAGCGAAAATCACTTGAATAGGAAATGCTGATCGTTTGAAATGTTAGTATGTTGTCGTCCGTTGTGAAAGGAATTTCTGTGTACTGAATGACCTCAGATTTATACTGTGATATTTGGGATTTTTTATATCAAAACGGTTCCAATTATTTAAGAAGTACGCAAGGTAACCTTGAATAAAACAAAAGGTTACTCAAATGAAACCCATGGCGAAAACAAAACAAGTTAATCTGTGTATAGAGGATTGTTTTAAACAAGAAGTGTGAGTGATAGATAAATGGATAAATAATACATAATAAAAGCAATTGACATCTACTACCCTCCTAACCTGTTGATGTGTGCTGTTCAAAACGTGTCTGGCAACACGGGATGTTGATTTCTTTTGACTATCAAAACATTGTCGGGTATGGATCCGTAACGGAGGTTTGGCTTTTATAATCGAGAATTCAGTGATTTATTTACTTTATTTACTGTGATGAAGTTAGGAAATATAACTTATTTTTGTTTTTCTTTTCTGATATATATATATATATAAAGCACTAAAATGACTAACGACATTAGAAAATGGAAGGCAAATTTTCGGGACGACCTGTCCTTTCATCAGGACGAAACGATTAAAATAACATGGAAAAACGTACGCATACACACTCTCACGCAAACACACACACACACACACAACCGGAGAGTGAAAGAAATACTACATGTTACAAGTGTAGTGTGATAAAGTAATAAATAAATGAAGAATTTAAATCAAACAAAAGGATAACAAAAAAACTAAACTCAAACAAACAACAAAAACGAAATGTGAATCGAACTAGATCAAAGTGAAAATAAGTTGTTGGTTTTTGTGTTTTGTTTGTTTATTGTTGCATAAAGTCACATTCAGGGGACGTTATTGTAATTTTCTGGACATTATTCTAATTTTTGACATTTTATTTCGAAAACCACTCCTAACCGACAAAAATGAAAAATATTTCAAAAAATTCGATGTATTAATGGAGTTATTAGGGGAATTCCGTAGGAATTCTTAAATTTACCCCGGGGAACGAGTGGTATAAAGGTCTATTCCCCGCGACAGTACTGTTACGGCACAGTTTCAGAACATTTTACAATCGAATGTACCAGGGCAGGAAGTAGTTATTTCAAAGATGTCGATAAAATTTACATAATTCACGTAAGTTTATGGCTAAATTGGTTGCCCAGGACAGTGTTCCAGAGCATTTGATTCGTGTTCCATTTGTATGGATTGTCCTGGACAGTGAAACGAACACGCTCAGTAGAGCGTCACCACGTGACCGGCAACACCTTACCGTTTATAAATAGAACAATGTGTTAGGTGTTTTCTAATTAATATATATATCAATCATCGTATAATGATCAGTGATCTATTATTATTTCACTCGTACAATTACAGACGGTAGTGATATATGGGTCTTGAAACACTATACATGGTGAAACATAGCATAATATATCAATGCTTATTCTGTCCAATAAAAATATTCTATAATCCAAATTTTGTCATTTCCAAATATTTCAAAAAATATATGTATATAGTGGAATCTCGTTATGTTGAAATTCACAGGACCGCCCATATAATATATACTTTTGTATTTTTTCTTGGTGTCATGTTTTATATATAATCACCACTACACAAATTTGATAACATATGACACAGAAATAAACATCAAACTATGTTACTTACTATTCCATCTTCCTGAAAGGCATTATGCTTATATAGTTAAAATCAAACAATATACCGCATATTTATAAATTAAGAATTTTACCATCAATTAGATTTAAAATAGTAACATAATTTTCTTTTCAGTATCTCAGCTTTTCTACAAAGTATTTTCAGTTGTTTACAAAATACTATAATATCTTAAAAACAGAATGATTTATTTATAGACAAAAACTCCCATTGGGTGCCTCAAATCTTCAAGATGCCGGTCGAGTTCAAGTAAATATTCAAAGAACAGATGATTTAAAGACATTACCGTCGGGAAATGACCGTTAGTTAGCTATTGTTTTACGCCACTTCCAACGATATTTCAGTTATATTGTCGCCGGACTGACTCTTTTATTATTTTCTTATTAATAAAACATTATACCTAATGTAAAATATATTTATAAGCATAATTAATACATAACAACATCTATAAGGCAAATATCATTTTCAATGTTCACTGAAACATTTATTTTATTTTCAAACACCTAAACAACACCCAGCAACATTCTCAAATACAGTTTTAAGTTAATTTCTAGAAAGAATTAAGTCATCACGTACATGAGCGTCGATTTTCTCGAACTCTAATGCCATGTTGTTTATAATTTTCTGGTCGAGCTTTTGGTGCATGTCTGTAAATGAAACTGAATTGAACAGTATAAAAGGAGAGCACAATAGATCCAATGGAAATTGTATCACAGGTAATTATTTAATTTTTGTAATTTTTATCGCAATTTACAGTTCATGATATCTTTAGGAGAAAAATATACATTACCAAAAGACAATTAATACGGTTGTTAATGATTACGATAATCAACCCCATATGTCGTGATGGATTCGTTGTTTTACATAGCAAACATGCATAAGTTTTTAGTTATGGAATATATATATATATATATATATATATATATATATATATATATATATATATATATATATATATATATATATATATATATATATATATATATATATATTATGGCACTAAAGCCAAAAACATTATATATCCAATGGTGTCGGATCTAAGAAAAATGGATACAAATCATGAAATTATATAAAGCACTAAAATGACTAACGAAAGTGACAAAAATTGAGTCAATTTTTCGGGACGACCAAATGAAAAGACATTTTTGAAGATTGTTCTTGACAGACTCGTTTAGTTTCACCTTCGATACCACATATTTAACGTGATTTACGTTCCAGATCTCAATTTTTTCTATATATTTTTTCTTGCTAATTTCACTGTTTTGTTTATTCTATTCACATGAATAAAAAAATATAAGTTAAGATTGTAAAAAGATGCACGGAGAAGCATACATGTTGGAGAAAAATGATTAAGTATGACGTTTGAACAATTCTTGCTTCGAAGGAAGTATTGCAAATAATTTAATCGGCCTGTATGCAAGTGAACTCTGGGTCAAACATTCGGAGAACCTTTTTTTTACCTCACATGTACCGCCAATGGATATCTCGGGCCATTACAAACTCATCCCACGCAGTCTCGGAAAAATCATACTTGGCAATATGTAACTAAAATTATTTCCAATAAAAATCCCGTGTTGCATTTTGAAAGTAAATATAAAACCAGAGACATATCTCTGATACAACACATAAAATAAAGACCGATTTTAACAATTATCGAGTGTGTTATGGGCCGATTTTGTGACATAGAGTGCCCGAGATTTCCCTGAACACGCATGGTCAAAATATTTGTTGACACCGAATCGATGTCGGGAACGTTTGGTCGAAATCTTAAATTGACTTATTGACACGGAAACGACAACAGACAAATATCGAGCGCCAAGCTTGATAGAAACAAAATGTAATTGGATTCAAGTAAGACCATTGGATTGCATTATGTGGAAAATTAATGTGAATATTCAGTCAGAGACATAGCCAGGACGCTGCCCATCAGGTTTGTTTTCATTTACAGCTCATCAAATAAATACCTAGTTGATATCAACGCGAAAATAAGAACAATTATCATACCTTAACCATAATTATTTGAAGTGTTTAAATATTCTTTCGATACTGAAAAATTTGACAAATTATCATATATAGAATGACAGATGCACCCGTCTCCATAAGATCGGTTTAGGATGTATATGAGATGAAATATTGCATAAAATCTGCATTTAAGATTTTGCGCGGACGACTTTTCATATTGCTTTAAGGATATACGGGGTCGTGAATTTGGAGGAAAGACAAATTAGAGTCGTTTACCCAATTTCTTGTCGGGGTTGGGGGTGTAAGAATTTTATTTTATTTTGGAAATTGATGTATCACAGACACTACAAAGGTGATCCAAATAGAACAAACAACTGATAAAATTTCACATACACATTGCACACTTGGTTTTTATATCGTGCAGAATATACTGTGGTACTAAGTGAGGGTTGAAGACTACTATATAATTTCGATTACGAATGCGAAACTAATATTTGAAAATTCTCACCTATCCAAATGGAAGCATCGTTCGACGGTTGAAGTGGACGAAGGCCAAATCCTAGTCCAAACCCAACTGCTACCCCAAGTAAAACGAGTAGGAGGAGTAAATTCTTCCTTAAAAACATTAAACAACTGGAACTCTTCTCGCTCCTGATTTCCTCGGCCGCCATTTTATGAGTATATCTGTACGTTTGTACGCTATTCCGATGAATGACATATAAAGTAAATGGTTCACTGAAAGCTAAAACAGAATGACCACAGAGTAAATAATAATATTACACTGTACTCCTGATATCACACAACTTCTATTTACCTATGTCAACAATACACCATAGAGTTTTACATATTTCCCGACACTATCTCTCAAGGATCACAACTAACAGAACAATTACAGGACAGGTGTAACCGGAGCGGTATACAAGCATCTGCCAAACAAACATTAATGCTTTCAACAAATAAATGCAGATTTCCAAATTAGTTTGTAAGGTTTTTATAGTAAGGAGGTTCGAAAGACAGTATACTTAAACAGGTGAACATTTCACAAGCCATGACCTCTGAAAATGCATAGGTGGGATTAAGTGCAATGGAGGAGTAAGCATCAACTGCTGAAGTGTAACACGCTTCCCGATGCACCCGAAAGACGTTATACTTAACAGGTGCCCATTGCACAAACACAGACATCTAAAAAGACATAGGAAAGAGCAGGTGTCATGGAGAGTAAGCATCTCCTGCTGAACTGTAACACACGCCGCTAAATATTGACATTAAATACGCTCCCCGATGCACTTATGACAACAACCTATCAGTACTTAATTTGCCTTTGTATATGAAATGTTCATAAGTTGAACACGTTCGGTATATCGTTTCAACTGTGATACATAAACACCATATACAGGCGACAAATTGATATCACTTACTTTTCATAATATTGTGTTACGCAACATTCAACTTGTTGCCAGTGATATGATGGCTACCAGTGTTTAGTGGTGGCGGGGAGAATCCAATTAACCAGGTTCCAATGGGATTCACACCCGAGCTGCTTAGAGGTGAGAAATTCCGTGGCTTAAAGTGCGATGCTCTAACCACTCGGCCCCTGATATTTCTTACCTGCAAAGTCACAGTTTCACACAAAGTTCAACGATTTTTCAGTTATACCGTGGTGAGATTCTATTATATTTTACAAGTACTTAGCATACCATTTAGTTCAAATAATAAAATAATATGGTTCATTTGACTTTTACATTTTCAAAATTTGTGATAAAAATTTATTTCTTTTTAAAATTTTGAAATAACATCACCAGCGATATTTTCGAATTAATATTATTTTAAAACCTTGGTGTAAAAGTCATTACGTATATGTTGAAAATAAAAATAGTCAAAATATTCTAAAAGTTAAAAAGAGGCAACCACATATCCCGGTGCATCCTCCCCCAACAAAATATACTTGCGTACCAGTCATGTTTGACTAGTTGTTTGTTTATTGTTGTTTAACGTCCTACTCAAGAATATTTCACTCATATGGAAACGTCACCAAATGCCGGTGAAGGGCTTCAAATTTTGGCCTATGCTCGGCACTTACGGTCATTGAGCAGTGAGGGCTCTTTAACGTGCCGACACCTACTGTGACACGGGACCTCGGTTTTTACTGTCTCATCCGACAGACAGGAAACCAACCTGCCGCCGGCTGGACTCGAACTCACGACCTCACGATCAAGAGTCAAGCGCGCTAACTGAGCCAGGCCGGCTCGACTAATCTGTAGTCGTGTCAGTAATATTCGTCCTCCCTATCATTCTTGAAGATGGTCGATTAATAGTTGGGATACTCTGATATAGAAAGTTGACACTGGGATTGTTTGTTGTTTGGGTGCCCGGTTAGCGCAGAGGTAAGCGCACCCGCTTCTCACCAATGCGACCCAGGTTCGATCCTTGGATTGGACAGGGGAGTATGTGAGATGGCGGTGGCCAGGTCGGACACGTGGGTTTTCTCCTGCTACTCCGGTTTTCTCCCACAGCAAGCACCCAATGACGCCAACTTCAGAGCCAACGTAGAGACAATTATATAAGTTGTTGTTTAATAAGTTAAAACTTTGTTGTTGTTTAAAATCCCATCGAGAACGTGTCACTTATATGGAGATGTCTCCATCTTTAGATTAAGTGATTCAAATATTGGCCTGTGCTACGGAGTGATGTCAATATTATGTTATTTTACGTGCCATGTCTGTTTTCCGCGTTCATTGCCATCCGTGACTTCGTTTTTAAGTATTATCCGATTTCGATTTGTATTAGTTTTATTTTTTCAGTTATATGGTGCCAGCCAATTTTAATGGTGGATTTAGAGACCCCCCCCCCCCAGTTATAATGTACCCGGGAAGAGACCACTGGCTTTCTGCAAGTGTTACCGAACGCATACAGAAGGAATAGTCAATAAGCCATTAAAACATCGTTTAAGAGGTGGAGCCCCAATAGAAAAAGATGAAATAATCACGTTTACAATAGAAAATTTGAAACTGAAATAATTCACGTCACGGGGTACATTATATATCCGGAAAATTTATCAGTTCTTCCTAAAGGCCCTCTTCACAACAAGGCAGCCTGGCCGCCACCATATAATCAAATATTAAAAGTGGCGTGATTTGGTCGTAAATTTTTCTTGTGTTTATAACGAGTAAAATGTTCAAGTATGGAAAACTAATTATATAAAGGGGTTAAACTGTGTTTACATAAAGAAAAAGAAAATGTTCGATTTTTTCTTTAACTTGTACTACTTGTACGTTAAGTAAAATGACAAAAAAAAAAGCTATAACAAATCCTACATCCCAATATTTTTGTAGAAATCAGGACAAGTCCAGTGTGGTATTCATATACAAATAGTAAGGTTGAGTAAATCAATAGCCCTTAAAAATATGATAAACCTGGGTATTTTAAGCATTTTTCACAAAACATATAATAGGGATTTAAGATATTTTGGCCTGTGTAAATCTCCTTTTTGTTATTGTATATTAATCTTAATACTACAATGTATAAGAACAATGATAAGAAACTTGAAATTGAAAAACAATCACAGCTAATGTCCCTTTAAATATTCGTATCCATGTACAACTTGATTAAAAAGACAATGCATAAAACATATGTGATACTAGAAAAATATCTTCTGTACAACTTTTATTTTATTTCTTTTTGTACAGATCCCTTGATCAAACTTGATCAAACTCTTGATCAAAATCTTCTGGCAAAATCGCTTCCTTATCTTTGTTGAATTCCTAATATATATACTCAGGATACATTTGTGAGACCGCTGTCGTATGGCAAATGTGTATTTGCTTCATGAGACCTAATGTAGATAATAATTTCTCACAAACAAGAGTACCGTAAATGGTATATAATACGCCCGCCATGAAGTGAAAATATTTCAGCAACTGTTATGTAAAGTTTAAAAACATTCCATTTTAGAGTGTTTGAGATATGCTCCGGACAAAAGTAAAATAGCAGACTGCCACAGTGACCTTGACCTTTGAGATATGACCTGTCAAGGTCGTGACAAACCCCCTTATTGAGAACAAATGATGTGTGAAGTTTAAAAACATTCCCGTTTGTGATGTGCGAGATATCCTTCGGGAAATACATTACATACTGCCATGATAACCTTGACATGACACACCGCCTCATCAAGAACTGTTGTGTGAAGTTTGAAAACATTCCCTTTTGTGGTGTTTGAGATATGCTCCGGACAAAAAGATAAATAATGCTACAGTGACATTGACCTTTGATATATTACCTTTAGTCCATGTCACGAAACAACGCCGTTACATGAACAACTTTTAAGTAAAGTATGGATATATTCTTGTAAGGCATTAGGAAGTTATGGATCGGATATGGATCGGATCAGCGAACAACGGACAGCACCATACCATAATAATTTAAAGACAGACGTATAAAATGCAAATGCTTAGTCTTTTTTTTCTAATTCTCATATTAATGTTATATGTATATACTTTATATATACTTTTACTTTTATATTAAAAATGAAATAGACAATTATTATTAATCTCCGACCAATCTGATGAACAACGACTCCACGATAGAACAGCAGCTATATACTTTATAGGAGTGAGGTCTTTTGAGCGGAAATACGAAGTTTGGCGAATAATTATTGGTGCAGTTTCAGCTATAGTTCACTCCTAAAAGCATCACAACGGTCCATTTCTGATCCTTAATGCACACTGCATTTTTATTTTCTGTGCGTGTGGGGATACAGGGCGACATGTCTTCTCTTTCCAATCGATCGTGTTACTTATGAAAACAAACGACTGCATGGGTATTAGGTGTCTTATCTGATGTTTTCTTGCATAACAAATAACACTTATGGTAAAGCCCCACTGAAAATTGTTTTATATTATCATTCTCGTATCAGTCAAAAACAAAGCAACAAATGGACGTGTAATTTACGGTCAACGTTAAATCTATTTCAAACATGATGTTAAATACATTATCAGTTACAGGTCTACCAGGTTAAAGTGTCGTTGCAAAAAAGCATAACAATAAGGCTTATGTAAAACGTGATTCAATGTATTACTGAAGCTTATATGTAGCTACCATATTACATTGCTAGACATATACAACAAAATTGACACCCTAACTGACTGTAAGCAAGTGGCTATTGGACGTAAAATGTATGTGGGAAAGAGAAATCTTTCTGATGAAACTGAACACCAAGGTCCCATTTCAAAGCAAACATAGCAATTGTAATTTGTACAATTCCATATACATTTCAGAAGTCATGGCACTGAACATATAGCCAGTGTATATGACAATACAAGCGTTTTGTTTGGTTGGTGTTTTACGCCACTCTCAACAGGTATTTTATGTTATGTTGGTCCTCTTGACAACCTGTTCGGATATTCCTCTATGTAAGTGGAAAATCCTAAGAGGGGCTTATAACAACGGTCGGGCAAGTCAAACACAAATCAGAAAATACAGTAAACTTGGAGTAGGACGGTAAATTTGCACTGCCCAGATTAAAAGATGTACCTGTAAATAACATTATTACATTTTTGTTGTAACTCGAATAATTCAAGCCCCCTCGTCCTGTCCGTTTCCGATTCTCTCCATCTTTCGAGGAATTGAGCGGAACATAACGACTGAAGTAATTGGGTTAACAATATGGAGGTACACAAACCAGAGGTTCCAATAGAACTTGTCATATCTCATTCAATGGTCGAAGGTTTGTGAACGTGATAAAGCAATTATTGCACTATTTTGGTTTGATACAAACAGAATGTTTGGATTACAAAAGCAAATATTGACCTTTGTTTTTGTGCTTCATAAATTATCATTTCAAACCTAAAATAATGCAATAATTGTATAATACCACATATTTCCATGCGTACATTAGGTCCAGTTTTTGTAAACAGCGTTTTGCCATAAGATTACCGATAAAAACAAACATCATGGTCCCATTACTTTCTATATAAAACATTTTTAATGTTATAGTTTTCAGTGACTTCATTTAATTCTTATTTTCTAAAAAAAATATACATGTATATATATTTTTTAAGAATACATACAGATTGATCTCATGACATTTTATTTGAAACTGATTGTTAATTAGGAAGTTACATACATTTATTCTTTGTTCTCAATACAAAAGTTACTCCAAGAAAATACTTATTGTAAAGAAAATATGTTGTTTTCCGAAACTTTAGTACCACAGAGTGATCTGTGATTTCTTTTAGAAGAAACTGCATGCATTAAGCTAATAGAGAATATTATTTGAAATTGTCAAAATGATTTGATTTTTTTTGTTTTACGCCATACTCAACAATTTTTCAGTCATATGATGGCGTCCAGTTTTTATTGGTGGAGGAGAAACCCCGGTTACCCGGGTAAAGACCACCGACCTTCCGCAAGAAGTGAAATTGTCAAGAAATGGTAAAAAGTAACATTGCCGGGAGAATAATTTCAAAAAGATAGTTTTACAACTAAAACTTGATGGGTTGTGTAATTCTATATAAAATCCCATTTCTATATTTAATTCTTATTGTTTGTGAAATATTTTCTGTATTATTTATTAATAAAATTACATTTTGACATCATACTCACATTTTCATCTCTCTTTTGGATTGCATTTTCCCTTTCCAAATCTTAACCTATCCTTCACTAGTTTGTTCCAACAAATGTCATTGTTAAAACCAAAGCAAATGATCGCCAACCACCTCACTGCAATGCCTAACAGTTTCTACTTGCCGGACCGCGTTTGAAATCAACCATTTGAAATATATAGCCTATTCTACATGATTAACAATTCATTGAAATTCCACACAAGAAAATTGAAAACTGATTAGTCGTAAACACATTTCACAATTTATCACATTTCAATACCATTACCTTACTGGGTCATCTGCTGAAAAGTATAGGATAAACATGTATGCAGCGGAATTGTCCGATTCGCATAAAAATGTCCACCTGTCGTTGTTTCGCCACAAAAGAACTATATTTAGTACTTCTTTATTGGCGATCTTACGTATTTTAGTTTTTTTTTTATTATTTGTTTATATATATAATTTTTGTTTTGTTTTTTATTTTACTTTTTTTCCTCCCCGAAAGTCGAACTTTCGTTGTTTCCGGCCCAAAAGAACGGAATTTATTTTTTCTCTGCTTAATTGGCGAATAAATATACACTATTCACACGACTATGAATTAGTTAACTATACTGGTACACCAGTATCTTTTGCTTAAAGGAGAATGCACCGGAATATGTGTATGCCTCTTTTTAACTATTAAAATATTTTAATTGACTATTTTTCTTTTCAACATATACGTTATGACTTTTAGACAAATAATTTAAAATAATATTATTTCGAAAATGTCGCTGGTAATATTATTTCAATTTTTCAAAAAGAAAAAAATATTTGACAAAAATGTAAAATTTTTCAAATGAACCATATCATTTTATTACTTGAACTAAACCGCATGCTGAGTACTGGTAAAATATAATAGAGTCTCACCACGCTATAACTGAAATATCATTGAACTCGGTGTAAAACAATGACTTTGCAGGTAAGAAATATTCGGGACCATGTGGTTAGAGTATCACGCTTAAAACAACGAAACCTCTCTCCTCTAGTCAGCGAGGGCTCGAGTCCCGCTGGAACCTAAGTTTATTTTGTGAGGTCAGTGATACACTGTGGGTACACTGATTAAATGAATTCTCCCCTCCACCAATAAACACTGGTCGCCATCATTTGACTGACAACAAGTTGAATGTAACGTAAACCATTATTATGATAAGTCAATAATAATAAAGTTGTCGTCTTTATATGGTGTTTATATATCACAATTGATACGATATACTTAACATTTTATATACAAAGGCAAATTAAGTACTGATAAGTTGTTGCCATAAATGCATCGGGAAGCGTGTATGATATCAACATTTCGCGGTGTATGTTACATTTCAGCAAGGGAAGCTTACTCCTCCATGGCACTTAATACCACCTATGTATTTTCAGAGGTCAGTGTTTGTGCAATGTTCACCTGTGTAGTATACCGTCTTTCGAACCCCCTTGGTATAAATAATTTGCAAACTAATTTGGAAATCTGCATTTATTTTTTGAAAGCGTTAATGTTTGTTTGGAAGATGCATGTACACAGCTCAGGTTACACCTGTCCTATAATTGTTCTGTTAGTTGTGATCCTTGAGAGATAGTGTCGGGAAATATGTAAAACTCTATGGTGTATTGTTGACATAGGTAAATAGAAGTTGTGTGATATCAGGAGTACAGTGTAATATTATTATTTACTCTGTGGTCATTCTATTTTAGCTGTCAATGAACCATTTATTCCATATGTAATTTATCTGAATAGCGTAAACACGTACATACAATTTGACTGTCGAGGAAACAAGAAGCGAGAAGACTTCCAATTGTTTAACGATTTTTTAGGAAGAATTTACTCTTCCTACTGGTTTTACTGGTGTAGCAGTTGGGTTTGAAGTAGGATTTGGCCTTCGTCTACTTCAGTCGTCGAACGATGCTTCCATTTGGATAGGTGAGAGCTTTCACATGGTACCCATTCATCCGTAATCGGGAGTTTCTGATATTCTACAATTCTGCACAGTGCCATAATATCTTCTGTGTTACATAAAAAAACAAATGTGGAATGCTGTGTGTGAAAGTTTATCAGAAGTATTATATTTGGGTCATCGTAACCCCCAACCAATAAAACCGAAAAGAAAATAGGTAAATGATTCTCATTTTACGTTCCTTCAAATTTACGATCTCGTACATCCATAAACTGCAAAGTAAACGGGTGTTTAATGAATATATAGCCACATTCATTATTCATTTGAGTTATTTATATATATATATATATATATTTTTTTTTTTCATTTTTTTTTGTTTGTTTGTTTTTTTTTTTTTTTTTTTTTTTTTTTTTTTTTAACGCCACTTTCAACAATATTTCAGTCATATTGTGGCGGGATAATGTAAAATATATATATTTAACGTAAAAATGGAGCATATTTATCTAATAAAACTTTTGCACACTGAAATTTTCTACAATACAATATTTTATAGATTTCCAATAAAAGAGTATTTTGACGTTTCAAATTTTTGAATATAAATTAATATCTTTAAGATATTCTAAAATGATGTCGCCAGCGACGTTATTAAAAACACTATTAAGATCTGTCTCGGAGTAATATTTCTCACGAGCAGGTTTAAAATCTGTACATTCTGTTAAAATGTGTTTAATAGTTAGCCTTGAACCACACGGTACACATTCCGGTGGTTCTTCTTTAAATAATAAATATTTATGTGTAAGGTTACTATGACCAATACGGAGTCTGGTCAGAGTTACCTCATCTTTTCTATTTGTAGTGAAGACTGGTGAATTATTTATAAATTTTGTATTTATTTCATGTAATTTATTTTCAGTTTGTAGGTCCCAATGTTGTTGGAATGCTGCAGTCATGTAATCTATAATAGATGGTTTAAGATCTGTGTATGAAATTTTATTTTCAGACGGTAAATTTTTCATTACTAATTTAGCAATTTTATCAGCTTTTTCATTTCCTTTTATGCCGATGTGGCTAGGAATCCAACAGAAGACTATCTCTGTACCTACAGATGTCAGGTAATGTACTGTCTCTATTATTTCAAAAATTATGTTATTAGAAAGGCTCACACTTTCAATTGATTTCAAACAAGACAAAGAATCTGAGTAGATAACACTTTTTCTTATTGCTTTTGTCTTTATATAATTTAATACCAGTAAAATTGCTGTGGCCTCAGTGGTGAAAATAGAGGCATTATGCGGCATGTTTGTTTTGAGAATTTCAAAGTTAATAATAGCTGAAGCTGAAACGTTGGTTGAGGACTTTGATCCATCAGTGAATATAGGTAAAAAGTTGTTGTTGTCATAAACTTCTTTCAATTCTAAATATTGTTCTTTTAAATCTATTAGATTTGATTCAGATTTTTTTGTTACTGCTAAGAGATAAGTCAACATTTGGTTTTGTTAGTTCCCAGGGTGGTGTTGTGTATATATTTAGGTCTGAAATAGTGTACAGATATAAGTCACAGTCTTCAATATGTTCCTTGATTCTAATGCCAAGTGGAGCAATAGTTTTTGTACGATGTTCGTACATTTGCTCATATAATGGATGAAAGACTCAGTCGTAAGCCGGATTGTTAGAATCAGACTTTAATTTTGTAATATACTGTAACTTTAGTTTAATCCGACGTTGTTCTAGAGGTAATTCTCCAGCTTCTACATATAAATTATCTATTGGCGATGTTCTAAATGCACCAAGTGCGAGACGCAAACCTTGGTGATGAACGGTATCAATTATTTTTAAGTAGGAACGACGAGCAGAGCCATACACTATGCATCCATAGTCTAGTTTTGATCGAATAATAAGTGAACGATATAATTGTAGGAGAACTGTTTTATCTGCTCCCCAGCTTGTATTTGACACTACTTTCAAAATATTTAAAGCCTTTAGACATTTTACTTTTAATAATTTCAAGTGAGGGATGAAAGTAAGTTTTCTGTCAAAAATAAGTCCTAAAAAATGTGTTTCTTGTAGAACTTTAATTTCATTACCATTTAGATATAATTCAGGGTCCGAATGAATATGCCGTTGGTTTCAAAAATTAATGAATACTGTTTTAGAATTTGAAAATTTAAAGCCGTTTTCTGCTGCCCATTGTTCTACCTTTCTTAGGGATAACTGTATTTGTCTTTCAATGGTATGCATGTGTTTGGCTCTGTAAGACATGACAAAATCATCAACATATAATGATCCCTGCATGTCTTGGCTTAAAATTTTACTTAAACTATTTATTTTTAAATTAAAAAGTGTAACTGACAATATACTACCTTGTGGAACGCCCATTTCTTGATTGTGTCTTTCAGACAATGTGTTATTGACCCTTACTTTAAAATTTCGGTTTTCTAAAAACTTTGAAATAAAATTTGGCATTCGACCACGTAATCCTGCTCAAAAGTCTTTCAATATACCGTGTTTCCAAGTCGTGTCGTATGCTTTTGCAAGGTCAAAAAGACCGATACGGCATGTTGTTTATGCAGGAAAGCATTTCTAACAAACGTTTCTAGTCGAACTAAATGATCTGTGGTGCTTTTCTTTTTCCTAAAACCACATTGTATAGTAGATATAATTTTATTATGTTCGAGGTACCATATTAATCGATCATTTATCATTCTCTCCATAGTCTTACAAATACAACTAGTAAGAGCTATGGGACGATGGTTGTTTGCGTCACTATGATCTCTCCCAGGCTTTGGAATAGGAATGATGGTTGCTTCCCGCCATGTATCAGGGAATTTTCCCGTTTTCCAAATATCATTAAAAATCTGTAGTAAAACATAAAGAGCATCTGAAGGTAAACGTTTTAAAAATTGATAGTGTATTTTATCGGGACCTTCAGCAGTGTCGTGTCCTTTATGTAGAGATGTTCTTAATTCATCTATGTTGAATTCTTTATTATAAAATTCTTCATTTTGTTTCTCTATTTTATGTTTATGTTTGCTAAATGTGTCTGAACAATGGTCTGATGATGAATTGTGTGAAATTGTTTCAGCTAATTTATTTGCGATATCGGTTGTTTGTGTAATGACAGTTTTATTAGTTTTTAGATGTTTTATATTGTTAGTTGACCCACGGCCTCTTATTTTACTGATCATATTCCAAACTTTGTTCAATGGGATATTATTATTAAGTTTTGAAATAAATTTTTCCAGCAGTCCCGGCGTTTCTGTTTTATTGTTCGTCGTGCTTTTCCGCGTGCTATACGAAAGCACTTATAATGTATTTTAAGTGGTCTGCGTCTAAATAAGTTTTCTGATTTTTTACGCTGTTTTATTACATTTTTACATTCATCATCGTACCATGGTTTTCGACGTTTTGGGTTTGTCGAGGTTTGAGGAATTGTTTTTGTCGCTGCATGTATTATGATTTCTGTAAATCTGTCCATTGGATTTTCACAGTTCAGGATATTTTCGTTAATATGTAAAGAACACAATGTTTTAAAAGTAGACCAGTCTGCTTGTTTTAGTTTCCATCGCTGGTAGCATCATTTTCATCATAATTTGTTGTTATAATTATAATTGGAAAATGATCACTTTCGCATAAATCATCATGTACTTCCCATGGAAAATCATTGTAAATATCTGGAGTTGTAAATGAAAGATCAATAGCTGTATATGATCCTGTTCCTGGATGCATATACGTATCTGATCCATCATTTAATAAACAAAAATAATTATTTGTTATTATATTTTCTAAGAGTTTCCCTCTTGTATTTGTTATTTTACTACCCCATAGCGGGTTATGGGCATTAAAATCGCCAAGTAAAAGTACTGGTCCAGGTATTTGTTCTAATAAATTATCTAAAGTATTACCATCAATGTCAGAATTAGGAAGAATATAAAGAGAACAAATAGTGAATACAAATGACAATGTTACTCTAACAGCAACAGCTTGTATATTTGAGTTAATTTGTTGTGCACTATGGACAATATCTTGTCTTATTAGTATAGAGGAGCCGCCAGCAGCTCTTTCATGAGTAGTATCAATTGTATTATAGAATTGATAACCCCGGAGTGAAATATTATTGTCAATTAAATGTGTCTCCTGAAGACATATAATGGCTGGGTTTAAATCCTGGACCAATAAAATAAGTTCCTCAAAATTAGATTTGATTCCTCGACAATTCCATTGGATTATTGTATTTTTCATTTTATTCTAGTGAGAGATATTTTCCGACCACTTTTGATCGGAGATACACTGCGATCTTTTGCAGGTTTTGATTTAGATTTCTTTTCATTTTGTTTATTTTCATTGCAAGGAAGATACATCTTCCATTTCCACTTCAAGCACATCAAACCTATTTGATGTATGAACATCAGACTTTTTTGTACTGTGTATTGATTTCTTTTCAACGTTTTTATTTCTGTTTGTTTGTTTGTTTGTTTTTGTTTAACGCCACTTTCAACGATATTTCAGTCATATCGTGGCGATTCATGTAAAATTATTTATTTAAGTAAAATCATAGTAAGTCTATTCTCTTTAAAACATTTGACACTAAACATTTGGTAAAAGACGAACAACTTTGTGAATTGATAAAATATTAATCAAATATTTCAAGTTTTGGAATATAACCCAATATCTTTAAGATATTCTAAAATGATGTCGCCAGCGACGTTATTAAAAACACTATTAAGATCTGTCTCGGAGTAATATTTCTCACGAGCAGGTTTAAAATCTGTACATTCTGTTAAAATGTGTTTAATAGTTTTTGTTTTTTTTTTTGTTTTTTTTTCTTTATTAATTATATATAACCCATTTTACAATTCATCTTATCCCGGGCCAAGATAAGATGATGACATATGATATATATTGAAAGAGAAAGAAACCATTACACTGGATAAGAAGGATATTTATATCCTTCAAATATTGTAAAGTTTACATTTTATATTGTTGTCATTATGAATATTTACAATACAGGCACATATACATACATATACACATACACATACACATACATATACACACATACATACATATACATATATATATATATATATACATATATATACATATATACATATATATATATATACATACACATACATACACATACATACATACACATACACATATACATACATACATCATAACAAAGATATGAATCTTTTTACTACATTTTCAAAACTCGACTTGAAGACACAAAGGCCTGTTAGTCGTGAAAATAGAGACTTCTTTATATAATGTCGCAAGTTTGTTTCAGTTTCTACTTCTTTTTCAAAATCGAGCAGTCATTTTTATATTTAAATATACTGTATGCAATCAGTGAAATAAATTCATTTAAAAACAATGTTTTGTTATTTTTTTCCAAATAGAAACCTACAATGATGTGTTTCCATTTGATCATCAAAATTCAGAATAATACCCAGAATATTCCAAATATTTTTAACAATGGGACAGTCAAAAATTAAATGTTTTGAGTTTTCAACAATATCGGTACAGTTGTTACACATTTCGTTTTGTACGAGTTTGATTTTCATGAGAAAAGAATTATTGCATAGTATATTATGCAATAGTTTATAGTTGAATTCAGATATTTTTTTGTCTTGTAATGAGGAAATTTTACATGTACGATATATTAGTCCACAGGTATTTTATCTATTTTTTAATTCTCGAGATAGTGAAGATTGATGTAATGGAATTTGGAACTTTTTTCTTAAGAATATTTTTGTAAAAGAAAGAACATTTTTTCTCTAGAATATTATGAAATCCAGTATGAAATAAAAACGAGTATTTTTTCTTTATATTTGGAATTAATAATTCATTTTTGCACAATTTACTCATTGCATTTTTTACAGCAGCTTTAATCATTTTTGAATTCACATATCCAATTTGTTTTATTTTCCAACTTGTTAAGAATTTCATGTATTGGTTTTTGCATTACCATTCGGACTGAATTAGGTCTTTTATATAAAAGAAAATCACTCTTCGACCAAGAAGAAAAAACGTATAAAGTTTTTCCCCTTATATTTAAATAAGCTATTATTCCAGATTGGTTGGGATAGAATATCAGTGGGAGATAATGATTCTAAATAAATATTTTGTTTACATTCGTTGAAGTTTGAGAAGATTTCTTTATAGAACTGTGGAAGAGTATCTAAGATTTTATATTCTCGTATATCTCTTTTCACTTGTTTTTAACAAATATTCCGGATATATTTTGTGTTTCTCTAAATGTCCTTTTATTTATATCATACATAAAATTTTGTTTATTAAAAATTTTCGGTATCCATGTCGCTTTAAAAGATTTTCTCATTAATTTCTATGTCTACTATATTTAAACCCCCACTATTAACATCCCCTATCAATGTATTTCTTTTTATTCTGTCTGTTTTATTTCCATAGGAAATTGAATATACTTGATCTGATTTTTTTAACAAGGTTTTGATCTGGTAAGGGTAGTATTGATGCTGTATAAATAAATTTGGATATGGCCAGTGTGTTTACAATGCAGGTTTTGCCAAAGAGTGTTAGTTTCCTTTTTTTCCAATTTTTCAAATATTTTTTTCCATGTCACTCACTGGTTTTTGTCCCAATTTTTATTATAGCATTCTAGTTTATCATGACCTAAATAAATACCTAGACATCTTTATTGCTTTATTTTCTACCTCTATCCCGAATAAGTTTTGATAATTATTTTTTAACCCCTCCCATTAGTATGCATTTAGTCTTATTTATGTTTATTTTTGAACCTGCAATATTACAAAAGGAATTTATCACTTTTAAAGTCTTATCTAAGGAATCAATATTTTTTAAACAAACAGTTAGATCATCTGCATGTTGAATAGTTTTAATTTCATTATGTCCTAATAATTTTATCCCTGATATATTGTTATTTTCTCTTATTTTAAGAGCTAGAATTTCTGCAACAAATAAGTATAAAATTGCCGAAATAGGACATCCTTGTCTAATTCCACGCGACATCTTACATGTTTTTGATATCCACCCGTTGTTTTTTAGTCGATAAAAATAGGATTAGTGTATAAAATTTTTAATCCAAGAGATAAAATTTTTTGCCAAAATTAAATTTTTCTAGAACATGGAAAAGAAATTCCATTCAACGGAATCGAATGCTTTTTCGAAATCCAGAAAAAGTAATATCCCTTGATCATTATTATAATCACATTGATCAAATACATCTAGTAATAGGCGCGCATTTTCTCCAATTTGACGACCTTTAATATATGCAGATTGCTGCTTTCCTATAAGGCTGTTTATTACTTTCTGGAGCCTGCGTGCGAAGACAAAAGCTATGAATTTTATAGTCAGTATTTGTTAGACTTAAAGGTCTGTAATTTTTTAAGAGATTTTTATCACCTTTTTAAATATTAGGGTAATTATAGCTAAACGTTGTGAAAAACTCATTTCTTTTTCTTGATTATATATAAATAATAACTTTGCTAGAATAGGGGTTCTATAAGTTCCCAAAAACACTGATAAAATTCTGCAGTGAGTCCATCTATTCCAGGACTTTTGCCCCTTTTCATATCAAAAGGACTGCATTTTTTATTTCCATTCTCGTAGGTAATTTATCACAAAATTCTTTCATATTTTCGGAAATTTTCCGGCGTCTCTACAGTGTCTATATAGTTTTTAATTTCATTCAGATTAATATCGTTTGTTTCGTATAATTTTGTATAATAATTGCACATTTCTTTTAAAATTCCATCGTTTCCGTTAATTATATTATTATCGTCCGATTTTAATTCGTTTATAACATTATTTTCTTGATGTTGTTTTTTCTAATGAAAGAAAGAATTTAGTATTTTTCTCTCGCCCTCCTGTACCCATTTAGCTTTCGACCGTATTTGTGCACCCCTAGCTTTATCGTCATAGTACTTGTTTATTTATATTTCTAATAGTCTTTTTTATTCATGTCAATATTTACACTTTGTTTCGTATCAAATATCATCTAATTCTTTTTCCAAGTTTAATATATTCTTTTTGTCTTCTAATTGACTGGCTTTAGCAAATTGAATTGAAAATCGCCCGAACTTTTATATTTTAAAAAATTCCCACATAGTTATGGGATCTTCATCTTCAAGGTGTTCTAAAATATATTTTGTTACCTTCCCTATATGTTTCATTTTTTAGATATTTTGCATTTATTTTCCAGTACCCTGGACCTTTTTTCAAAATCAAAAATATTAATTTTCAAATTCAAATACCGATGATCGGTCATACGTATATTTTTACCGTGTGTACCTGGTACACGTTTAACATCAATAGAATTAACTTCACATTCATTTTCAGAATTAGTAAAAATAAAATCTATTCTACTTTTTGGAATATTCATCTCATTGCACCAGGTAAAACCCTTGAGATCATTATGTTTAGAAAACCCATAAATCAATAAGATCATTTTCAGATAGAAATGTTTTCAATTCTTTTGACTCTTTACATTTTCTTTATCAAAATTACAGTTAAAATCTCCAAACAAATTCATATTGTTTTTTAAATTGTGCGTAATGCATTATATATCTTCTTTAGTTTTTCAATAAAAATATAGTTTTGATTTCTCATCATTTGGAGCATATATATTTGAAAAAGTGAAATATTTCATTTCAATTTTAACATTAAGAAGTAATATTCTCCCATCATTTGATCTATGTATATCTATAGGCTCAAAATCAAGTTTTTTGTCACAAAATACAGAGACTCCTCTGCTAAACTGTGAATCAGAAAATGTTTGATAACATGGGCCCTCCCATTTTGTTTTCATATTTTTTAAACTTTATTTTCTATGAAGTGTGTTTCCTGAACGAATATCAAATCAAATTTCTACTTTTGAACCATTCATATAGTTTATTTCGTTTTTCGTCAGAATTCAGCCCCCTAACATTTACTGAGGCGACATTTAACTGATTCATAGTTGCAAAGTGTAGATACGAAATAGTACTTATCTATATGTATACAAAAATTAGATCTAACTGATTCACAGTTGCAAACTGTAGATACGAAATAGTACATATCAATTAATCTAGTTGATTCACAGTTGCAGAGATAGATAAGCAATAGTACATATCTATATGTATACAAAAATTTAAATCTAACTGATTCACAGTTGCAACATGTAGATACGAAATAGTACATTCTATATGTATACAAAAAATTGAATCTAACTGATTCACAAGTTACAAAATGCAGATACGAAATAGTACTATCTATTGTTTACAAAAATTAAATCTTACTGATTCACCGTTTAGTAATGTAGATACGAAATAGTACATATCTATATGTTTACAAAAATTAAATCTAACCGATTCCCACGTTGCAAAATGTAGATACGAAATAGTGCATATCTATATGTATACAAAAATTTAAATCTAACTGATTCACAGTTGCAAAATGTAGATACGAAATAGTACATATCTATATGTTTACAAAAATTAAATCTAACTGATTCACAGTTGCAAAATGTAGATACGAAATAGTACATATCTATATGTTTACAAAATTAAATCTAACCGAATCACAGTTGCAAATGTAGAATACGAAATAGTACATATCTACATATATACAAAAATTAAATCTAGTTGATTCACAGTTACAAAATGTAGATACGAAATAGTAACATATCTATATGTTTACAAAAATTAAATCTAACTGATTCACAGTTGCAAAAGGTTGATACGAAATAGTACATATCTATATGTATACAAAAATAAATCCGATAATAAATACCGTAAATGTCCACTTGACAGTCCTGGTCCGTGTTCGACAGTACCGTAATGATATAGTAAAACATTAGGTTGGAGCATCTTGAGACTGAGATTGCTCAGAGTCTGTGCTCTCATGTCGCTATCGTTATACCCTGACATAGTGTCAGTATCTGAGTTAGTGCGTATATTTCGTAACATAACCGCGATTGTTTCTCTGACGAGATGTCTCTTTAGACTGTCGGGATTTTGGCCGACTCCACTGATCACTCTTTTTCCGCTTTCCTCACTTTTTTGGCTACTTTGCCAAATGATAATACCAAGTGTGTTTGATCCCGGCCATCGCTTTTGGATTTGTTTTAAGAGTACCATTACGATCGAGGCCAGATCCCCATTTATTGCCAAAAAGAAGTTTCAACAAACGTTGTATTTTTTTTGGCTGCCCGAAGTTTTTTCCTTGAATAGGGGAACTTTGTACACACTTATTTTCAATAATTTCTTCCATAACGGGAAGTTTCAGTGGTTGTCCCATTGTTCGTTTGTCTTTATTTTATCGCCTATTCGTTTGGCACTCAGGGCATCAGGAGCATCATTGATCCGTGCTGCCGCATCTAGATCTCCACATCTAAGAGATTTTTGTATATTGGAAGGCGTGTTTCTGCCGGATTTATGGGTGACCCCATATACGTCTAAACTACATGGATTAGAAGTTTGATAGTACATCACTTTCGCCGTTAAATGGCGTTAAGGATTTTTGTTTTTCAAAGGCATCGCACACCTCCTCCCCTGGTTTGTGACCTGGTGTTTTAACACACTTTACAACAGTCTTCATTTTGACAATGACTTCTTGTGTGATCTGTTTTCCAGCATTTTGTACACAGAAGGTCACGTTGAAGTTTCGGCTGACCATAGTGGTATATCCTACATTTTAGCCCTGCACATGAGTTCATTCTAGGGAGAGCTTTGCCTTTATTCTAGTGGTTCTGTGTAGAAAAGCCTGTTTCCATTTAAAACACTGGTTCATCCGTTTTGTGACGGGTGTCGTATCTTTTCATATAAAAATTTTACTGGTCAATTTCACATTTAGTTTTTCAAGCATTTCAAAAACTGCAGAATCGTCAACTGAAAGTGGTAGCCCACACAAACGGATTTTAAGTGTATTCTGTTCAGGACTAGTGGCTCCCGAAGAATAAGGGTTTGTATCGAATAAAGATGCCGTTATGTCATTAATAACAAGACCCTCACTAAGAAGTTTGGTCCTAGCTTCTTTATTTTTTTAAATAGATCCGCCAAAGGTTACGGTCCAACTGAAGACAGTGTAATTCGTCTCCTATTTGTTTGGTCACGCTTTCCATTATTTCAAAAGTCAGTGACGCGTGTTTGATTGTTCATTTGTATGTCGCTGTTCCTCAGGTAGATCGGTTTAAAGGTCCGACTGATAGAAGTGTTATTTACAAAGTCCGCACTGTGTTCACCCATGTCTGAATAAGGCTGATGAGTGTTCACTCCAGTGTATATAGTACAAATCCAAAAAGAAAATCCACAAAATTCTATTCGTATGTTTCCGACAAATATAATATTATATAGCACAGATATATACACAATATCAAAAAGTTATGTTCCATCGAAAAAATTCACAGCAAAGATGCCTATGAACTGCACAATTGGCCAAAAAACGAGAGAGCAAAAACATGCGTCCAGCATACTCCTCGTCACGTGGCCTCATCAATCTGTTTAATAGTTAATAGTTAGCCGTGAACCACACGGTACACATTCCGGTGGTTCTTCTTTAAATAACAAATATTTATGTGTAAGGTTACTATGACCAATACGAAGTCTGGTCAGAGTTACCTCATCTTTTCTATTTGTAGTGAAGGACTGGTGATAATTATTTATAAATTTTGTATTTGTTTCATTGTAATTTTATTTTCAGTTTGTAGGTCCCCAATGTTGTTGGAATGTTGCAGTCATGTAAACTGTAATAGATGGTTTTAAGATCTGTGTATGAAATTTTATTTTCAGACGGTAAATTTCTCATTATAATTTAGCAATTTTATCAGCTTTTTCATTTCCTTTTATGCCGATGTGGCTAGGAATCCAACAAAAGACTATCTCTGTACCTACAGATGTCAGGTAATGTACCGTCTCTATTATTTCAAAAATTATGTTATTAGAAAGGCTCACACTTTCAATTGATTTCAAACAAGACAAAGAATCTGAGTAAATAACACTTTTTTCTGTCTTTCTTTGTAGTTTCTTGTGGTTTCTCAGTACTCTTTTTTTCATTTGACTTAGATTTTACTGACCCTTTTATTGTTTCAGTTGATGATGATGATGAAGTTGATGTTTTTTTTTTGTGGGATATAATTGAATATCTAATCCCGAAATATCTGTTTGGCAGCCAACTGATTTTGTTTGTTTGCTGTGAGTGTTGAGGCATACGTTGTAGTTGTAGCTTGACGAGATTGCGAGTTGTAGTACATCGCTTTGGCTTCCGGGAATGAAATACTTTTCTCAACTTTGATTTTAATTATTTCGACCTCGCGCTGATATTGGACATTCTTTTGATGATGTTTTATGATTTTCTTTACAATTTACACATTTAGGAGACTTTTGACATTGGTCATCCTTTGGTTCATCATAATCATGAATTTCACCACATTGGTTAAAACTGCCGTGGTCAAATTTTTGGCAGTTGAAAACATCTAAAGGGATTTGGATAATACAAGTCCACATCAGCTATCAGATATCCAAGTTTTATTTTTGTGGGTACAGTGGGCGATCTAAAAGTTAAAAGAAAAGTGTTGGTCTTTATTTCTGTACCATCTCTTTTGATTTTGAATCTGCGGACAGCTTTAACTCCTTGGCTTTTGAATTCATTTTTGTATTACATGATCTGCAAGGAGATGTAAATGTTTTTGTTTGTCACGCAGTATCCCACGGCTGGTATGAAAGTGTTATGCGGGACAACTTTGACTTGAATTTCACCAATGTGTGTGCATTTCAAGAGATTGACTGACTGCTGTTTTCTGTTACATTCTACTAAAAGATTCCCATTTCTTTGTTTTGTTATATTTTTTACTGTTCCTGCAATTGACTGAATGGTTTTGTCAATGAGGAAAGGAGAAGCCTGGGTCAAAGCACGTTCTTCGGACATTATCAATAAAAACTTGTCCCAATGATGATCATCATCATCAATACTTTCATTGTGAGCAGATTCATCTAGTCGTTTTCTTTTTGTCACGTTTTGGTAGTTTTGTTTTGGTTCCATGGGGATTTGGTATATTTCATTTCCGCAACCATTCACCCTCCAGGGAGTGTCAACACGGACCGGGCAATACACTGCGGATCTCCAGCAGCAATGCACTGTAATGGTGTGCGAAAGTATACTCAGCCCACGGCATGCAAATACTTCTCAATTACACTCGATTGACCCTACAGCCACCGCCTTCTGGGCAAAATAGAATACTTCAAAATTATATAACTGTACGTTAAAATTGGTATTTTATGTAAACACGTATGTTTTTCTGAATGCGTTGATGAGTGTAAAAAACAGTCCAGGGCTAGACGTGACCAGCCGATTGATTGGATCGGGCCCAATCCAACCTCCCGTCTAGCAGAGGTCCGAGCCAAAGTGGAGTGTTGTTCCAGAGGATGCGCGACCCTCCTTCCCTCAGCCACCAGGATCTCATCCCCCCACGACACGGGTATAAACTCACGGCCAACAAATCTCCCACTTAGTCGCCTCTTACGACACGCAGGGAAGCGTGGGACCTATTCTTATCACCCCGGGGTCCCCACGGGGGCTATATATATATATATATATATATATATATATATATTTATATATATATATATATCTTTATGTGCAGGTGACCCTTATACACAGGTTCAATTTAAATGAAGAATGCAGTCGAGGTACTTGAAAAAACTGGCCTTTATAAACAGATTACCCTTATATGGTGGTGGCCGCTACAGCAGTTGTTACTGTATGTATATATATATATTATATATATATATATATATATATTATATATATATATAATATATATATAGATATATATATATATATATATTATTATATATATATATATATATATATATAAATATAAAATATCTCTGGGCCCAGGACCATCAAACTAATCTCAGGCCATTATTTTTACTTAAGTTCAAGACTTTACTCAAATCTTGAAAATTTCCTTAACTTGAGTAAAGTTGTGGACCAGAAAGAAATTCCTAGACAAATTTCTTTCTCAATTGATAAAATACTTAAGTACGGCATGTAATTGTCTTAAGTAATTCTTAACAGGGAAAATGGCTGCCACTATGCTCGCCTCGTGGTAAATAAACGCAAAATATTATTGTCATTGTCGCCCTAGAGTATTTCGGGACATGGTTAACCCTTTGACTTTCGAAAACAACGTGTTATTTGAGCGAAATAGGTTTAGGAGACTAACACTTCTTTCTCTGTTGACTTGTTTTGGCCATACGACGTTTGTTTACATTAAATTGATATAAGCTGTCACGATGATTATTTTTGTCCCCTGACAAATAGTCAAGAGTATGATAAAATGTGTGTTCAAATACATTATCAAACACGTGAAACGTTGTAAAAGATCTTCTTTTCGAAGTTATTTGTTTTATTAGAACTTGAGTTTTACTGTACCTTAAAAAATCCAGCTGTATTTCCATATGCAATGACCTTCCAGATACACTCTTTCGCAATATCAAATGTACTTCGTAATTCGGTCAGGGGATCTCGTCGTTTACGCGCTCGGAATATGTTAAAATCGGCCGATTTTTATGTGTTTTATTTCTATTTTTAAAATACAGGACGTGATTTTTAATGGAAAGTGCACGTATTATGTAAAATATATGCTTTTCAATGCTATTTTAAATACCTGAAGAAAATCAGATGAATATATAAACAAATATATCTGTTCACTAAAAGAAATTTTCCGATCTTTAATGTTACCTTGAATGCAGACGTTGACAAAATCAAAATAATATAACTGAGAAAAGATTGCGTACCTCACGTTTTACAATCGTGCCGTCATGTCCGGTGGAATTGGGCATTTCATGATCATACGTGTCACGAATGATAAAGCCGAGAATGCAATGGGACGAGTTAAAAATGGGTCGAGATCACCCGATATAGCCGGCACGTGGACAATTTCGGAAACGAATGTTATGAAACGACGAAAAAAGACAATCTTTTCCTGATTTAGGTGTGAAATGATGATGTACGATTTTGTTTGTTTGTTTGTTTTTCTTATACGCCAATTCCAACGATATTTCAGTTATATCATGGCGATTTTAAGTAAATTTATCTAAAACTTCTGGACACTTATCATTTGTAAAGTTTGTAAATTATTTATAAAATACAAATTAGATAGTTAAATTTTCGAATATAATCCAATATATTTTAGATATTCTAAAATGATGTCGCCAGCGACATTATTCAAAACAATATTAAGACCTGTCTCGGGGTAATATTTCTCACGAGTATGTTTAAAGTCTGTACATTCTGTTAAAATATGTTTAATTGTCCGTCTAGAGCCACACGGTATACATTCCGGTGGCTCTTCTTTCAATAATAAATATCTATGTGTAAGGTTACTGTGACCAATACGAAGTCTGGTCAGAGTAACCTCATCTCTTCTATTACTAGTGCACACTGGTGGGTTATTCACAAATTTGGTGTTTATCTCATGTAATTTATTGTCAATTTGTAAATCCCAATGTTGTTGAAACGTTGTGGTCACGTAATCTGCAATAGATGGTTCGAGATCTGTATAAGGAATTTTATTTTCAGACTGTAAATTTCTCATGACTAATTTCGCAGTTTCATCAGCTTTGGTATTTCCTTTTATGCCGATGTGGCTAGGAAACCAACAGAAGACTATCTCTGTACCTACAGATCTATTATTTCGAAAATTATGTTGTTAGAAAGGTTTACAGTTTCAATTGATTTTAATACAGATAAAGAATCTGAAAAAATTGCTTTTGTCTTATATAATTTAATGCCATTAAAATCGCTGTGGCTTCATTGGTGAAAATTGAGGCATCACGCGGCATGTTTGTTTTGAGAATTTCAAAATTAATAATAGCTGCTGCTGAAACGTTGGTTGAGGACTTTGATCCATCAGTGAAAATAGGTAAAAAGTTGTTGTTGTCATAAGTTTCTTTCAATTCCAAATACTGTTGTTTTAAATCTATTGGATTTGTTTAAGATTTTTTATTTTTGTTTAGAGATAAGTCAACAGTAGGTTCTGTTAGTTCCCATGGAGGCGTTCTGTATACATTTGAGTCTGAAATAGTGTAAAGATATATATCGCAGTCTTCAATATGTTCCTTAATTCTAATACCAAGTGGTGCAATAGTTTTTGGACGATTATCGTACATTTGTTCATATAGTGGCTGAAAGACAGTCGTATGCCGGATTGTTAGGGTCTGACTTTAATTTTGTAATATATTGTAATGTCAATTTTATCCGTCGTTGTTCCAGAGGCAACTCTCCAGCCTCTACATACAAACTATCTATTGGCGATGTTCTAAATACATTTAGTGCAAGACGTATACCCTGGCGATGAACGGTATCAAGTATTTTTAAGTAGGAACGACGTGCAGAGCCATACACAATGCATCCACAGTCAAGTTTCGATCGCTATAACTGCAGGGGAAATGTTTTGTCTGCACCCGAGTTTGTATTTGAAACTACTTTCATAATATATAAAGCTTTTAGAATTTTACTTTTAATGATTTCAAGTGAGGGATGAAAGAATGTTTTTTATCGAAAATAAGACCTAGAAATTTTGTTACAACTTTGATTCTGTTACTATTTAGATATAATTAGGGGTTTGGATGAATACCCCGTTGATTGCAAAAATGCATGCATGCTGTTTTTGAACTGGAAAATTTAAAGCCGTTTTCTGCTGCCCATTTTTCTACCTTTCTTAGGGATAACTGTATTTGACAAAATCGTCAACGTATAATGCTCCTTGCATAACTTGACTTAAAACTTGACTTAAAATGTCTATTTTTAAAGTGATATTTTTCTATTCCCTTTCTTTGGGGATATACTACATTCTCTGTTACCTTTTGGTCCGGGTTTGGTGTTTTTATTTTCTTTTGCATTACGTAGTTTTCTTTGATTCATTTGGTATGGAGGGGGACATGTCTTCCATTTCCACCTCATGTACTTCGTATTTGTTTTTAATTTCAACTTCTTTACCTATAGGCAATGTGTTTTTTGTACTTTTAAATTTGTTTTGTGTTTTTTTTGTTAATGTTTGTTCAATGACTGGTTTTGTTTGTGAATTTGTCTGAGATGATGAGTTTTTCCTGAAGATTTGGGTGTTTTGTTTTGTTTAAATCCATCCGTACTGTTGAGTTCTACATTTATACCTGCAATATCTGTTTGGCATGCCACAGATGTCTTTTTAGTGGACAAAACAGCGGTGTAATTAGTTGTGGCAACAGATTGTACATGATTGTTGTTGTAAATGTTTCTGGCTTTAGGTACGAGACTCTTTTCTCAACTTTAATTTTGATAATGTTTACCTCTTTGGTGTAGGTGGGACATTTTTTGGATGACGCACAATGGTTACCTCCACAGTTGGCACATTTTGGTACAGCATTACAGGGCTCATTAAAGTGACCATCATCATCATCTTCAGTATATTTGAAACCACATCGGTGACATACCTGGTGACCCCTACAGAATCCCTTACTATGACCAAATTTTTGGCATGTAAAACATCTAAGGGGTGATGGATAGCACAGTTTAATATTTGCTGTAACATAACCTACTTTAATCTTAGTAGGAACGGTAGGTGTGGAAAAAGTTAACAAAAATGTACTTGTTTTTATTTCTTTGCCATCTCGTTTGATAATAAAACGTTTGACACCTATTACGTTTTCACTTTTGAGTCCCTCAATGATAACATAATCTGCCAGTAAATGGAGATTTCTTTTTCTTTCTCTCAATATACCCTTGCTTGTATTTAGGGCAGCATGTGGAAAAACTTTAATTTTCACCGATGTGGGTGCATTTAAGTAAGTTCAATGACTGTTGCTTTTTCTCACATTCGACCAAAAAGTTTCCGTTATGCTATTTTGATACATTTTTTACAGTTCCGGCTATAGATTGGATGGTTTTGTCGATCAAGAATGGTGACGCCTTTGCTAATGCTCGGTCTTCTGCTGCAATTACTAAAAACTTGGACCAGTCATTACTTTCATTTGGATTTTCAATGAAGTCAGACAAACGTTTTCTTTTGTTGATGGATTGGTAATTTGTGGGATTCATGAGTAATGATTATTGTTCTTTCCCGCAACCACTCACCCTCCAGGGAGTGTCAACATGGACCGGGCAATACACTGCGGATCTCCAGCAGCAATGCACTGAAATGGCGTGCGAGAGTATACTCAGTATGTAATGAAAAGAAAAGCATTAAATTGTCATAAAGGTCATTTGGGTACCAGTGAAACGAACAAATATGAACAATCCATGCCATGCAAATACTCCTCTATCACACCCGATTGACCCTACAGCCACCGCCTTCTGGGCAAAGTACATTACGTTTAGGAAACTGAAAATTGTTATTTTAAATACGTTGTTTAATTCATGTGTAACACATTTAATATTCTTACAAAACATGACGTCACGTAAATTTCAGACCAGAGCTTGGCGTGACCATTATTTGTAATATTTAATACCAATGGATCCATATAACGTTTCAGATATATGCTTACAAGTCAACTGAAGTCAGCAGGAATACCATTTGAGAGAGTACCATAACAGGTGTGTACACGAATGTATAATGTCGGTAGAGATTGACTCAACCACTTATACTTACCATCTACCCTTAATTATTACTCCAATGTGATATGACAACTGTGTATATATATTTGTCATTGTTTACAGCATTGCAGTCGTTAAGAAATTTGGTTCCTATTGGTTTTTATTTCCCTCTCTTTCCTTTGTTTTGGAGTTTTGAGTTGATTCCATCAGCTCACTTGGCTGGTTTGACATTGACAACATATTCTAAGACCTAACCTTTTGACTGTAAGTATTTTCTCATACTAATATGTATCTATATAATAATGATCTTCTTATTCTCAAATAACTTATCATACATGAAATGAAAGACTTCAGTTTGAGAGAGATTTTTAATGTAATGATTATTTTGGTAACTGATTAGTACAGATCGATATGTAAATTACTTGTATTTGAGTAGTGTTAATATCAGTTTTGCTATTTTTGGATTAAGAGAAAAATGTATATATAGAATTGAGTTTCATTTCAATATATAGTAGTGAAAAATATGAAAAGCAGGTTATACAGTGTATTTATTATTATTATTATTATTAATTATTATTATTATTATTATTATTATTATAGGTATCATATAACACATTCAATAAAGACATCATTTAGTGACTTTGTACCACCATACAGGTTCGTTATATTTATAATATTTATTTAATGATTCTTTTTATCTAATCTTAGTATTTTTGAAGAGAATAAAATATTATTAACTTTATTTAGAAAAGTACAGAAATTTCAGTTAAGGGATATAACTCTTAATTACACTGTATAGTTGTAAATTGTTGTAAAGGGAATTAACTCTGAGTCAACTCTATTTTTATCACACTGTATAATGAACTGATTACACTGACTAGTTTATAACAGCTTACTGTTTTACTAGGCTATATATGATTGTATATTTTAATGAATGCAATTTTCTAATTGTATTTCTATTAATTTCAGAGCCGCCAAAACAAACAAAACTAAAATATATTTATAATTATTGTGAAAATTCATATTGGACATCTACATGTGAATAAAAGATAAATCTGCCAATGTTCTCGAACTTATTATTCTGGTGACAATAACTATCGCCCGTTACATAAGTATGCATCTATGTGTGCATGGATGTGTATATATGGGTGTATGTGTGGATGCATGTGTGTATGTTTGTGTGTGCCTATGAATGTGTGTGCATATATGTGTATGCATATATGCACACCCACTTTTTAAATAAACAATGATGAATAAAATCAATATTTATGTACACATATATTGACCTAGAAATACACTTTGACCTGCTGCATAGGGAACAACAACATTAGGATTTCCCAATGCTATAAATAGAAGCAAAACAAACTCGGGTCAACACCTGACCTTCATCGACACATCACTCTATGGCCTGTAGGTTACACAAATTGCGATGATATATACATCCTTAAATTGCATGTTAAAATAACTTACTTGTAAGTTCCTTAAAACTCGTTGATATCTTACAATAAAATAATTCAAAATACATCAACAACACACTGTCCCATTTCACTACTTACCTTAATGCGATATGAGCTGTCGTAGGTGAAAAAATTATCATGCCCATTTTATGT
This sequence comes from Atrina japonica, assembly GCA_030159075.1. Lineage (NCBI taxonomy): Eukaryota > Metazoa > Mollusca > Bivalvia > Pterioida > Pinnidae > Atrina > Atrina japonica. The sequence continues at coordinate 51,863 of BROG01001220.1, forward strand.
AATATTCTATCTCATATATATTCCAAAGAGACCATCTTGTGGTTAGAATAACAAATGCATGTGTAAAATTGCAACAATCTTGCCAAACGTAATCCTAGATATCAGTTATTTTTGTCGTCCATAATTTTTTACGAAAATTACCGAGTGACCCATAAACACGTGCAATTTGCAGTTAATATACATTCTATTCTTACCCTTTGGGTTTATTTTCGTACATCATCATTTCATACCTAAATCAGGCAAAGTTTGTCTTTTACGTCGTTTCAAAACATTCGTTTCTGAAGTTGTCCACGTGCCGGGTATATCGGGTGATCTCGACTCATTATTAACTCGTCTAATCGCATTCTCGGCTTTTTCATTCTTGACACATATGATCATGCATTGCCCAACTCCACCGGAGATGGCGGCACGATTGTAAAACATGAAGTACGCATAATTTTCACAGTTATATTGTTTTGATTTTGTCAATATCAGCATTCAATGTAACATTAAAGATTGGAAATTTTTCTTTTAGTGACTTAATTGAATTTAATCATATATTATCCGATTTTCTTCAGGTATTTAAAATAGCGTTGCGTTGAAAAGCATATATTTTACATGCACTTTCCAATAAAAATCACTTCATGTATTTTAAAAATAAATATAAAACGGCGACTTTAACATAGTCCGAGCGCGTAAAGGACCGAGATCCCCTGACCGAATTACGAAGTACATTTGACATGGCGAAAGAGTTTATTTGAAAGGTTATTGCATACAGAAATACAGTTATTTAGATTTTTTAAAGTACGGGAAAAGGTAAATTCTAATAAGACAAATAACTTCGAAATGAAGATCTTTTACAGCGTTTTTCATGTTTGATAATGTATTTGAACACACATTTTATCATATTCTCGACTTTATTTCAGGGGACAAAAATAATCATTGTGACAGCTTATATCGCTTTAACATACAGGCTGCCATTTAATACACTAACACTGTACAAAGGACAAACGTTTTCCACGTTGCAAAAAACAGGAGACATCTATACAGGAAACATACACATAAAAAGAAACAACAAAAACTATAACGTTGCACAACTTTCCGGAATCTAACACTTCTATTAATGCTTCTGGTGTCGTTATAAATATGCAATAAAGATATTATACTTTCTTTTCTCAAAACATACATGTATATTGAAATAAAATGATTTAAGCAAACAAACAATTGTGCTATGATGAATGAAGGCAGAGTAAAAACTTTTGATATGCTACTTCACCAGCTCACACTTAACATTTAAACGCATTTAAACCAAATTAACAACCATACACTCACCACAGCAAATCATATCTCTACTACCTTCCACTGAGCACAAGAAAGAAAAGAAAGAAAAAAATATATTTTCTGTGAATCCGAGATATACCTAATCAGTTTTCCCAATGCTAAACTATTTACGGTAGTTTAGTATGAGAGTTATATCTTTCTGTCTATCATGCTATTTAAACTTAGAAAACGTTATCACATCTGGAAGTTATAAATAAAATAAAAGAATACACTTACTTATATATTACAAAAGGCTTTAATTAAAACATACAGTTTTTGTCGGATCCTCTCAAAATGGTCGTTGGAGGGTGTGGGGCTGTTTTGAGTTAAAATTTTAAATCGGACGCAGGGGCCCGTTTTACGAAAGGTCGGAAGTCTTATATTCTAAATTTTGACCCTAACTACCATGGCAACACATCGCTGATTGGTCAGTTCCATGACAATTAGGACTAAGAGTTAGGACTTTGGACTTACGACCTTTCGTAAAACGGGCCCCTGCCCTTGTCATTTGAGCCGATGCCTTTTAAACAATTCTGCAACATTATTTCAAATATTCTTTAAAACGAAATATTAATACATTATTTACGGAAATTATATAGAGGCACCCGTGAGTATATTTCTAATAATGAAACCGTAAGGATATAGAGGTTCATTAGATGAATTAAAATAATTGTTTATAATAATAAATAACAAATAATAATAACTAAAAAATTCAGAATATATGTCGTTTGAAAGAGGTATAATATTTCGCATGCGGATGGTAATTAAAAGGAAAATTGTCACGCAAAACTAGATGCTTGCAAGCTGTTCCCTTATCCTGTATTTTGTGTCATTCCATTTGCTGTGAAGATACCACGAAGTATGTACAGTTATTCACTAACGTTTTTCCTGATTTTCTGTGGATTCGCAGGTCTTGTTTTGGGGGCAAAAGGTAAAATATTTACCAATCAAACGTTCTTAATACATCATATTTCTCTGTAGGAAAAATAATGCTGAAGATCTTTAAAATCGGTAATATTTATCATATTTTCTGATATCTGTACATTTAGTAAATATTAATTTTTTTTACCGTTGGAATATAGTGAGAAAAATGCGTTATAATGGCGTGATACGTTACGATATCGTCCTGAGCATTATAACTTTGGTATTATGTTTATATTATTTACAAGCAATAGGTTGTTGCTACCGCTGGTGGACCGTTTGAGTCCCCGAGGGTATGCATAAACCTTGTACCTGGTATTTCGGATTTTTATTTTTTTTTTTATTTTTTTACGCCATATTCAACATCTTTCAGTCATACCAGCTGTTTATCTTATACTAAAGTAATATTTGGCACTGATAATACCATTTAAATTCCAAACATGTCTAAAGGTAAGATAATTATTTTTACAGTGGTTACTCTTAGGCGGATTTCGGCTATACTTTTAAAGCTATCTTTGGCCTTGTATAATACCACTTTCTCTTTGGAAAATACACATATTAAATTGGAGCTCAACTGATGAAGTCTAATTGACATAAACGATATCGTCTTGAGCATTATAAATTTGGTATTATGTTTATATTATCATATTCTTCCTTTATGTTTGTCTTGGGTACATTTGGAATAATAACATGTTATAATCGGTATACCTCTTTTAACTTGTCACATCGTACGGAAGAGTCATATAAAAACTATACTAAGGTTGTGCGTTTCATATAGAATTCTCAGTACAGTAAAACCTCTCTATAATGCTCCCATTTTCATTTGCCACCTTGCTTTACGCCACAATTTTTGAAAGTCCACTTTTCCAAATAATGTCATTTTAAGGTTTCCCTCAATTTATCACCCAACCCCTTTATAATGGTCAAATTTGGGTTGAACAAAATCTGGCAGTATAATGAGGTTTTACTGTACATCCTATGTCTGCTTCTGATGCTACCATATTCAGTCTTTGAGCAATGCAGAGAATCACTACAGCTATAGGAAAATCCAAATTACCTGGCGGGCGGAGTTTTGTGAACCCTTTCTTGACATGGACAAGTTTCAATTCTAAGTAATAAAGCATTACACTGACTAGAGTAATCGTTCCTACATGTCATTATCAAAATGAGAGTATCCAGTGAAAAAAAAAACGTTTTTCTCGTGCTACTTGTCATAACCGAAAAGTGAGTAGAATCATTAGTATAATAATTAAAAGGTTTCTCCGCCCCGCCATGTTAAGTTAATAGGACAATACATTTTTCCTATTGAGGTAGCAGCCATTACCGCGGCTCCGTTTGTTACTAAACACAAGAATGTTGAAAAATTCGTTTTCAGGAATAATGCCTTTGTAATTAGAAAATCACAGTGTTTATTTAATGCCTTCAGCTAAACAGTAGTTATATGTTCATCAGTTGCAATACACGCAATCTGTTTCTCCTCTAACTAAGTACTAGTAAATGGCTTGTTTTTCTTCTTGGTAGAAATGCCACGTTTAATCTAACACCACCCCAACATATGGATTATTGTTACAATAATTATTAGTTATAAGCAATTCAAGTATGTTGAATGCGATCACTCGAACAGTTGCCATTTTGTTCCCTATTTTAGGATTTAAGTACTAATTATCAACATCAGCAACCAATAGATTGTTTGTAACTTCATCAGATATGTGCACTTATCGGATATACCTTTTTCGCCATCACATTAATCGTTTTCAGCTTGCAATATGCTGCTTTGTTTGAAAACTGGATGTGTAACAATCATCTGAATTTACAATTTCTTATTAGCAGTTTTACGTCTTTTTATCTGGGATAGATTTGTTGAAGTCATTCGTTATGAAGTTTTTGTCTTGACGTCTCACCAAAGTGTTGGAAGTTGATTTTGATGCTGGTAGTAAAAGGTTTTTTTTTTTACAAATAGTTACCTTTATTGCATATACCACAGTATGGTAGCCAGTAGAAGATGCTTATCTAAATTTCTAAATAAAATTTCTTTGTCGCATAGACGGTGAAACATGACTTGAAACCCCTATCTACTTTGTAATCGATTTTGAAACTTGACAACATCAGGCTACCTACGATGGGTTAAAGAATAGATATGCGCCACCAATGTCGCTTTAAACAGGATCTACAGCCGGGGATATTTTTTCCTGCAAATGCTTCTAAGTCATTGTTTTTCCACTGCATAGGCCTAGCAGAAGATTATTATTTAAAGATGAAGCGTAATATTGGTATCCAAGCAAAACAGGTCGTTTAGGTGCAATTTACTACCGAAACGAACTCGTATAAAAATTAAACGGAAGTCTAATTTTGGGTACAACTAATTATCCAAAGAAACTCGGTTGTCGTTAGGTATTTAGCAAAAGATCATATTGTACGCCTTATTACAGAAATGACATCTGTTATAACCTCCAGTGGTCCGTTCTGTATTTAAACAATGATGTCAGATGGATTCGAAACTTGAAAATCGACAATATCAGCATTTATGATTATGATGCTCTATAAAACTGGTGAACAAGAGCGTAGTAAAAGCGGACACTTCATCACTTCCTTGGAGGAAACATTGCTCCAAACAATATTCAGTTATGGATTTTTGCTTGTTTTTTGTGTAACCTCAAATGCGAATGAATGTGTTGAACGACGGGTCGTTAGTGCTCGAGTACTTCTTTATATTCTTGAAAGTCGTCTGGCCCAGACCATATCATTCGATTGTTTGATTCCATTTATTCTGGTTTCTGTAACTTTCAGTTTTTTTTTCACTTTTAGACGGTTTACATAGATAAGACTTTTCTGTCATCTGCTGAATTATATATAATTAAGTTGACTTTTAAGCTTCAACATCCTCTGTATTAAAGGTAATGTTTTGTTACATTAAATTATTATCTTATTTTATATCAGCAATATCATACTGTTAATATTCAAGTATATAGCTTATGTAGTTAATTACCAATCAAATCGACAGGTTCATTTCCCCCTCCGCACAACTTCGGGTGTCCAAAATGGCGACGTCCATGATGTAAACATTGCTGGAGTTTTTCCTATTAACTGATATTGAATAAAGTTAAAACTGGAAACAGGTACTTGTGGACAGGACCATCTAAGTGTGCCTTGTCCATAACCCCTTGATTTTTAGTGTATTTTATTTATTCTATTTTTATTATAACCAGGCAAGTGACTCGCATTGCCGATGTAAACAATGAGAAGAGTCTTACCTTCTCTTTTTGTGTATATAATATAGGGTGTAACAACATTTGGCTTAATTCTGTTGTTTGGTTACATTTTCTGGTACATCAAAAAATTACCATGTATTGATAAAAAGAATAAATAAAAAAAATCAAGGAGTTATGGGCAAGGCACACTTAGATGGTCCAGTCCACAAGTACCTGTGAAACTGGTCAGTTTGTTATATTTGAACACTTATAAACAGAACATCTAAAGTGCAGAACATGGAGAAACATTGCTGGTGTTTTCCCATGGTGGTATAAAGATATAATAAAACGTGAGATACTGGTGTAAAGATATAAATACAGTAAAGCCTGTATATAGAGGCCACCAAAGGGACCAGAGAATATTGACCTTTATGTGCAGGTGATCCTTATCTACAGGTTCGATTTATATAGAGGTGACCAATACAGTAGGTTTAACTGTATGATAAAACGCAAGATTATGGTGTAAAGATATAATATAATTATATTATATATATCATATTTTTGGATTCCTTTGTAAAGTTAAGTGTAATAAAACGTGAGATAATGGGAACAATAAGAATAAACACACACACAGACAGACACACTAGAAATAAAACGAACATTATTTGACTTTTGGCATTCATTGTCGCGGTATATAAATTGTACAACGAGTAAGTTAATTTACAGAATTAACTAACGAGAATTAACTAACGTAATAATCAATTTGCACGATTTGTTGAATCAGTTTCTATCATAGCTGGAAACCGCTGATTTTTAGAATGAATTATAAGCCTACATCATGTCTATACACTATCGGATTTGGACGCTCATGATTGCGTACGTTGCTTATCTTCAGGTTGGCAATGACGTTATTTAGTGTTCGTGAGGTCAATCAAGCAGCCCTGTTGGTAATTGGTACATGTTTTAAAACTAACTGCAGGTTCGTTTATACCATTGCTTGAAAATGGTATAAGAATACAAGTTACGATAGAAGTATCTGTAACAATTTGCTTTATTCTGGTGGTCTTGATGATATTTTTTCAGACTGACAAAATCGGATTCAGGAAATAGGCAGAGGTAAACTATATTTTCTCCAGAGATTTACCCAAAACTGTGTAGAATGATTGAACTATGATATCTTATCCAATGTATCCTACATTATACAAATATCCCAGTGAATGAGTTTATCGCATACGAACCAGAAATGTATTTATTACTTCTTTTTATTTTACTTTCCCTTTAGACAATCTGTTTATAATTGGATTGAAGTCTAATTGACAGAAAAGATCGTCTTCAGCATTATAACCTTGGTATTATGTTTATAATATTTATAAATTAGAGCTGTAAATTATTTGATAATCATGTTCTATTTACTACGCAAATGTATATGATAAAACAGTCACTTTTGAGCGGATGAATATGGTAATGATGACCCAAAAATCAACATTGACCTTAACTGTCGCCGAGGTCGATATTAGACCATATTCATCCCTGACCAAGTCTATAATTGTATAATAACAGAAACCGTGTAAACCAACCCACAAATATCAATAACAAAGTCTGGTCTGTGATCGTATAGATGATTTTAATTCAGCAGAGTACAGCAATGGTAACAAATGTTTCAACAATCAGAGAGTATGGTGGTGTTCTCTCTAGGCGGTTTCCCGCTGGTCTCTCTCGTTTCCAGAACTCCAGTGCTTATATACATTTGTCAGTTTTGACCAACGCAAAACACTAAAGTTCTAGAAGCTTATAGAGAGTTAAATGCATCTACAATTGGAAGAATACGGGCGCCTGCATCATCAAAATCTGTCATAATGCAACCTTTGGCAACCTTTTACATTATCATTCTTAGTACAACTTCAGTACTTTATATTAATTATCATTAGCATCAATTCTTGTTTACCAAAACTGATGATGACAGATATTTGACCTTTTAACATGCAGCTTCAATTGCTGCTGAATTTGTAAAGGTGTTGACAAGTTGTTTATCCAAAACAGTATATTATAATAATGCTAAGTCATATTACTAAATATTATGCTGAGTAATTTTGAATTTGGAATTTTATATCTAAATTAACTTTGTCAACATATTTACTTGACCGAATTAGAAATCATGTAATTTTAGCTGCCCGTATTTTCCCAAGTACATATAATACACATCAGTACTATTTCAAGTCACACCAATTTATTACGTATATAATTTCCTAAAAGATTTATCTCCCGTACCTCATATTGTTACAAACGTCCCTATCCCTTGAAATTTTACTAAATGGTAAAAATTTCATTCTTATAAATACTTTCCAAATTATAATTAGTAACTTTTATAAAATTTTCCCATTGGTGTAGCTTGAAAGTTATAACATAATTAACATAATTATCAATACACAATTCAATAAAGTTTTCACTACTAATCATGAAATGAATAAGTTGTGACCTGGATTTTATCGATAAACAATTCATATCCTGGAGTAATAACAAATTAACTTGTGACTTAGATTTCTCAATAATCCACTATCAATTATGACCTGGATTTTCAACAATTCATAAAACTCGTGATCTGGATTAATATTAAATAAAAATGTGACCTGGATAAAAAAATGTGACTTGGATTATAATTTCAATATATATTCATGCATTATAAAGCGACATAAACCGGTTCAATAACATAGAATTTATGCATAATTCAATTTAATAATCATTGTCTCAACACAAGTAAAGTTCATCATTTAAAGTTCATAATATCATCATATCATAATAATACATTTAATAATTCATTTTTAACACTTTTAACATATTCATGGAAAGTCCTCCATTCACGGAAAGTCCTCCGTCCTTGTAAATATTCATGGAAAGTCCTCCCATCCTTAATATGTTCACCGGAAAGTCCTCCGTCCTTTGCGCAATATTCTGTTTCTTTAATAATCATAAGTTTTCGACTTCTTTAAATTATTATCGTGTTGTATTCACATTACACTGTGATTATTACTTAAGTTTCTTGTATAGTCTTCAGTAGTCGAATGTTAGTGTCTTTAGTTACTGGTGAACTTAAAACTGGTAATCGGGCTTCTGGATCGAAGCCAAGTGGTCTCATCCACTTCGATGTTTTCGATCGACGATTTATTGTTATCGTTAAATTCTTGCGGTGTCACATCACCTGTTTCTGGGTCTTGATAGAGTTCATGATTTATTTCATGGTTATCGTGTTTGTATTCCTTTATTTCACAGGAATGTACGTCTGGATATTCATTTCTGTAGTTTGGTTGACTGTTTTTCATTTCTCCTTGACTATTTTTGTTTCGTGTGTCTTCTGTTTCTCTTTTATCTTGACTGTATAGTGTTCGGTTTTCAATGTTAATTCTGGTTTGATCAGTTACTGGTATTAAGTCTATGTCGTATTTATCCTTAAGGTACATACTGCAAAGTTTCATGTCTGGATATTCTATGTCGTGTTTATCCTTAAGGTACATACTGCAAAGTTTTCTATCTGGATATGCGTTCGGTTCTTGTTCAGTTTGAATGTCTTCTTTGTATATACTGGCTGTGTTTCTTGACCGTTGTTTCATCTTTTCTGTTATAAGATTGCGAATGTCATTATCATCTGCTGTTGACTGTGTATTTATGCATGATCGACTGTTTGTTACTTGGTGCTCCTGATATGGCTGTTGGTTCTGGTTTCTCTAGAAGTCTTGAAAGATTTTGGAAGACTCAACTCCTCTTTTCCCTCACTACTTGACCACTTAACATTAGGATTATCTTTATTTTTCTTTTTGACAGAAGATTCTGAATGCCTATTTCTACATTTTCTTATTATTCTTTTTCCACATTTTATCATTATAATTATTAAGATTGTTACTACTGGCACTATTGGTATGAGAAAGTATTGACCATTCTTAACCCAAAAATCATCTTCTGGCATTGGTTGCATTTCTTCTAGTTTTAGTTCATTTATCAAATTATCTAAATTAATTTCTTTTACTGGTTTCAACGTCTTAGGAATTTTAATCTTATCATATCGTGGGAAATTTTGCTTATATCTCCAAAACAAACTTACTTCGTCTTTTTTATACTTATCAACTAATGTTTTTAAAGGATCCTTAAAGTTAAAATTACTTTCCTTATAAATGTAAGGTGTTAAAGTCATATCCCGTTAGAAGCTTGACAATTTTGTTTCAAATGTAGAATGTCTAGAGGTGGCAATGTGTTTTCTTAATCATTGATTCTTTGTCACACATGATCATGAAATTTGTAATTTTTCAGCAATGATTAACCAATTTCCTTCTGTAACATACTGTCCTCGAGGAAGAATTGCATTATTGATTAGTGTGGTCTTACAGTTTTGTTCAATTTTGGATCGTGTTTCTAAAAATATAGAAATCACACAAGTCTGTCTATTCGAAACAGTATAGATAGGGCTGTCAAAAGAACAATATCTTATTGACGGATTTGAACATTTTTCTAACTCCTGTTGAGTCAAAAGTGCAAATTGTGTTTTCTCTTTATTTACCGCTAAGGCTTCTGATTCTAAGTCATATTTGGCGAGTACCGAGGGTTCTTTCATATGTGGCAATGCCAAGTTATGTATCTTGTAAATTTCTAAGGCATTTGTTGTGTCAACCAAAGGTACTGACACAATAACTACAATGTTTTCGTCTTTGAAATATGTAGCACAAGTCAATGTTTTGTATAGGTCCCAAAGATCTTTTTCAGGGTCAAAAGGCAAAGCAAAACGTGGATTCAATTGATTTTTGATTGATAAAAGTAATTGCCGAAATTGTAAAGGTTGAATGACAGAGGGTGCGAGGTGTCCCAGTGATAACATATTCAATTGAATTTAGAGATATTGAATTTTGTTTTCCTGTAATTATATATGTAAATTGTCTAAAACTTAAGACTTTTCATCGTCTTACACATATTATCAAACATAGTCAAGTTATTCTTGCACATGTTATCAAATATATCCAAACTATTCTCATTCAACAAGTTATTCTTACACATGTTTTCAAATATATCCAAACTATTCTTATTCATGTTATCAAAAGTCGAATTTAAGACTATTAATATTTCTTTTGTAGTAGGGTCTATTTCGTCTACAAGTCTTTTTGAACTCTTAATTTCATTTATTTCTGTATCTTCTGTATCCTTATTTATTTCTTTGTTTTCTGTCTGAGTGTCTTGTTGTGTTAACTTTTCTCTATCATCTAACTTTGTATTTCTGTGTATCCTTTTTAATTCTGCTAAAGGAATATCATCCTCACTATCTGAGTCATCTCGAATTTGTCTAGATCTTTTTACAATATCTTGACTCTTATTTTTATCAATTTCGTCATCTGTAGATTCTGAATCTGGAGGTACTACATATGTTGATTTTCTTATCGGTCTATTTAATTTGTCTTGGGGTATCTCCCAATCATCTAAATTAGCTAACCTAAGATGTCGAGCATGTGTCTTAGTTGTTGTTCCTGTCAACTGATTCTTAACTATAAAACTTAGAGGTCCTTTTTCCTCAATAATTCTGTAATAAGGTGTCCATTTATTATCTAATTTACTGGTTTTTCTTTGATTCTTAATATATACTGGATCTCCTACCTTGAAATTAATTTCTTGACTACCCCTATCTGCATATTTCTTTTGTCTTTTCTTAGCGTCTTCTAAATTTTTGTGTACTAACGTAAAAGCTTTATGTTGCTGCTGTAATGCTACTTGATATTGGTCTTCCCCATTATATTTTCTTCTAGGCTTAAGAATTGAATCTAATGGTAATACTACATCCCTATTGTATAGTAAGTAGAAGGGTGAAAACTTGGTCGATTCACTTGGATGAAATCTAATTGCTGCTAATGTCTGATTCAAATATAAATTCCCATGTCTGAACATCATCAGATATTTTCTTAGCCATTACATCATGTAAAGTTCTATGAAATCTTTCTACCTTGCCGTTACTTTGAGGACTATAATAAGATGTTGTAATATGGTCTATGTTTAACTCTTTAAGTGTTTCTTGCACGGCCTTATTCACGTTTTCTGACCCATTATCTGTTAGTATCTGAAGTGGGCAACCATATCTTGGAAAATATTTCTTCTAATATAAGATGGACTATATTATCAGCTGTTTTTATTTGGTACACTAAAAGCTTCTGGCCATCCAGAATATAAATCTATGAATGATACAATGTACTTGTTACCTGACAAGGTGGTGGGGTATGGTCCTGATAGATCTAGAGCAATTTTTGCGAAAGGATAAGGTGGAATATCCGTTTCTTTAAGAGGTGGATGTGTTTTCTTTTGGCTTCTAGTTTGACATATTACACATTGATCTACATATGTGTGCAACTTTTGATACATTTTTGGAAAATAGTATTTTGGTCTAATGATGTCATATGTTTTTATCTACTGCCATATGTCCTACAAAATCATGATGTTGTTTAATGACAATGTTTTCTAAATTTTCAGGTATGTACAATCTGAGTTTTGGATATTCTGAATCTTGTTGAGATAGAAAATATAATAAACCATCTATTACTATTAAACTATTTTGTTCCCTTTTTGTGGCACTACCTTTGTCTAATTTTTATCTTAAGTTTTGTTATCTTTTCATCATTTTCTTGTTCTGTCTTTATATCTATATTCCCTGGAAGATCTATAAACGGCTTGACTAAGTCATCTGGTGGATCTATCTTACAACTAGCGTATTTCTTTGGAGTGAACTTGTTTGAATTTAATGCACCTACTTCTAAAAATCTATCATCTATTTCTATTTCGTCTGACTCTGACTCTGATTCAGTAATGTCAATTGTTTCTTGACTGTCTGGTATTCTTGACAACAAATCAGCACAACAGTTAAATCTACCTTCTATATACTCAATCTTACAGTTGTAACCTGCGATACTGAGAGCCCATTGTTGTATTTTCTTATTTTGCATAGGTGAATCTAATAAATACTTCAATGGTCGGTGATCTGTACGTACTACAAACTGAGCATCATGTAGATATAAGTCTAATTTCTTAAGAGCAAATGCTATTCCAAAACATTCTTTTTCTATTGTTGACCATTTTTTTCTGAGATTTGCTTAAATTTGTGAGACAAATAATAGATAGGTTTTTCTTCCCCAGTATCTGTAAGCTGTGTGAGACAAGCACCTACACAAGTATCACTAGCATCTGTGTATAACACATAAGGTTTGTTTGTATCAGGGTAAGCTAACAAAGGTACTACTGTTAAACTGTCTTTGAGAAAATCAAAGGCTACTTGGCATTCTTTTGACCATTTAAATCTAGCATATTTCTTAGTTAACTCAATCAAAGGTTCTGCTATCTTTGAGAAATTTGGAATAAACCTCCTATAATAACTACACATGCCAATAAATCCCCTAATTTCTCTTACATTCTTTGGTACAGGTAATGTTCTTATAGCTTTCACTTTCTTTTCATTAGGTTTCACTCCATGTTCACTAACAATAAAACCTAAATATTCTATTTCTTTCTGAAAGAAACTACATTTCTTCAACTTCATTTTTAAATCATGTTGCCTGATCTTATCAAACACTATTTGAATATGCCGAAGATGTTCTTCTGAGTCTTTTGAAAATATTAAGATGTCATCTAAGTAAGCAGTGGCAAAGTCCTCACATTCTTGTAATACTATGTTCATGAGTTCTTGGAAGATAGCTGGAGCATTACTTAACCCAAAGGGCATTACATTAAACTGAAATAACCCTTTGTGACAAGTAAATGTTGTTTTTTCTTTACTATCTTCATCCATTTGTACTTGCCAATACCCACTTTTAAGATTCTAAACTAGTGAAATGTTTGGCCTTTCCCCAACTAGCTAAGATGTCATCAATCAATGGTAATGGAAATGATATAGGTTTCACTATTTTATTTAAAGATCTAAAGTCGACACACATTCTTTTGGATCCGTCTTTCTTCCCAACTACAACTAATGGAAAAGCCCATGTTGACCTTGACCTTTCTATAATACCTGCATCTAACATTTCATCTACTGCCTTATCAATTACTTGTCTTTTGTTAAGAGGTGTTTCTATACGGCCTATTTCTGATTGGTGGGTGGTCCCCTGTATCTATTTTCATTTTCACTGTACTAGTGTGACCTAACTCTGCATCAGTTTTTGCAAAAATATCTTTGTTTTCTTGTAACAGACTAAAAATACTTCTTTTATACTCCGAAGGTGCGTCAATATCTTAAGAGAGTCTACATCTCCTATTGTATTTTCTGGACTTAAAGCTGTTGATTCTACTTGTATCTCATCTATTTCTAAAGCTCTAATTTTTCCTAACACTTGACCTCTTTTTAATCTATAAAATTTATTTGTTTGATTAACTACTAATACTGGAATGTTTCTATTTCCTGTTACTGTTCCTATTGATTCTTGAACTACAAGTCCTGGTTCATCTAAAAGACATCCATCATTGATACTTGAGATTTCAAAAATTTTCTTTTATTTCTACTGTTAAATGCTCTATTTGTCCTAACAAAACATATTGTCTTACTCTGTGGTCTTAATGTAGTTGTTTTTGATACTCTTACTATGGGATGATATGTGAGTATCATCTTCAAATTTGACATAGGTTCTCCCTATTCTTAAGCAGCCTAAATCAAAGTATAATCTTACTCCATTTTGTCTTAACCAGTCCCTACCAAGGATAAAGTTTCTATTCAAACCATCGGTGACATAAAACTTATGATTCATGGTCATTTTATTCATCGTAAATTTAATATTTACTGCACCTATTACTTTAAGTGATTGACCATTCACTGCCCTAAGATTTGGTTTTTCTTTAACAACCTTAACCTTGATTGGAAGATTTTGGAAGCACTTTTTACTAATTAATGATACTTCTGCTCCTGTATCTACTAAAGTCCTAAATTTTGTTTTTTGAATCCATAGTACACATGAACTTGGATTTCCCGCCAATTGAATTTCATAATTTTTATCTAATTTACTACTAGAGTTATCTACCTTACTTTTTTTTAATTTTCTACTACAACTCTTCTTATCGGCTTCCTTATAAGAAGAGCCTTCTAGTTTTCCTGTTCCCTATGTTCCCTATACTGAGACCATTGTTGTCCTATTCTCTGGGTGGAGTTTTCTGAAGTTTTGTTCACTTACTACAGGTGGTGCAGGGAGTGCTAACTGTTTATTTGACTGAGACGTATTATCTCGCATTGGGGGTGCCGTGCCGGAAGTGCTAACATCTGAGGTGGTTCTGGTATTGCTAATGTTTGATCATCTGACTGATTTTGCTGATATGTAAATTGTGGAGGTCGAAAGTTGAAGTTTTGCCTATTCCGATAAGTATTGTGTGTAAACTGCGAGGGTGGAGGATCGTAATTTTGTCTATATTGATAGTTATTATTTGTTCTACCCCTGCCACGATTCGTTGGTGGTCCCCTGATTATACTGCCAATATGGTACCCAGTTGCGAGGGTTAATGTTTCGATTTGGACAATTTCTTTTAAGGTGACCTATCATGTGACATACCCAACATTCTGCGCCTAATACCCAATCTGGTACAGATTGTGAATTTTGTCTATTTTGACCTACTTGGTGGTTTCTTTGTATTGGATATTGTGGTCTAAACGTTTGTTGAGTTTGTTGTTTAATTTTCTTAGCGTTTTTGAACCTAACCTGTTTCTTATTGTCTGCTACTGATATTTGTAAGTCATCGTCACTATCACTGTCACTGTCTGTCTCGTCAGCTGCATTTACATCTACCTTTTTAGGACAATTTTGAGTAGTGTGACCTTTTCTTTAAACAATTCTTACATAGTTTATTTCTTAAGTGATCTACTTCCATTGGTTGTATGTCTCTGTCTTCTTTTTCAGTTTTAAATCTAAACATATTTTGTGTGCCGTCTAACGTCAATGCAATTTGATCCCTAACATTTTGTTCACGTGTCGCTATCTTAACTGCGGCTTCTAAAGTCGTAGGTTCTTCCCTAATCAATTTCATTTTGATGTAATCAAAAGTCACCCCTTTACAAAATATGTCTATCAACTGTTGTTCTACTAAGTCTTTTGTGCTTTTGTTTTTAGTCTGCTCTGTCGTATAAACATCTTCAGATGCTTGTATTATTCTTTCCCCAAACATTTGTACTGACTCGTCTGTCTCTTGTTTTAGATTTCTTAACTTAATTAATGCCTGTCTTTTGTTTGTCACTTCCCCAAATTTTTCTTTTAATAATTTCTTGAGGTCCCCCCAACTAGCTACATTTTCGTTATTTTCTTGTTCTATTAAATACCTCCTAATGAAATCCGCTACCGCCCCTGAACATGTTACCAATGCTATACCGGCATTTTCTGTACATTTAATTCAACTAAATTTGCATATCTTTCTATGTCTGATATCCATGCCTTAAGGTCTGCCGTTTACCCGAAAAGTTCTTAATTACCTGATGTACAGGTACTGCCATTGCACTTGCCATGTTAGAGAATTGTCTCAAAATGTTATCAAACATCTCTTTTTCATCATTATCACCTTTGTTTTCAGGTATCCCAGACACTCTACAAAATGGTGGTTCTCTATTTCCTACTCCCCCGATATACTGTAGTACCTGTTACTACTACTTTCGGTTTTGTTTGGTACGTCTGACTGACCTGATGCTTTTGTTTTATTTCTATTTTCAGTTTCATTTTGCATGTCTGTCTGATCTGACGTGGTTGGTCTATTTTTATTTACTTCTTCTAAAATTAAATTATCCTCAATTTCTCCTAAAGCCGTAGCCATACTACTGAATTTTAGTCTACTATTTTCTTCTGCCATTATTAATTCTGTTTTTAATTTTGTATTTTATTTCAAATGTTAAATTTGTGTTTAACTAATTTTGTTAAAGTTTTCAAAATAAGTTTTTATGGATGTTTTAATACTATTGCCTAAATAAGTTAAAATTGTAGTTTTTGTTTAAGATAGAGTTTTGGTTAATTTAAATTTTATTAAATTAAGTTTTTAAGTTTTAAATTTTAGAGTTTGTCAAAAAGAATGTTCACAATTTGTGGTCAAAATAATAAGGTACTAAGAAAAGTAAAAGTCTTACCTTTTCGTTCCAAGTCTTGTGTTGTTCCCAGGTCTTGATCCAGGGCAAAAGGCACCAAATCGATATTTGTAAA
This sequence comes from Atrina japonica, assembly GCA_030159075.1. Lineage (NCBI taxonomy): Eukaryota > Metazoa > Mollusca > Bivalvia > Pterioida > Pinnidae > Atrina > Atrina japonica. The sequence goes on from BROG01001220.1 coordinate 68,439, forward strand.
CCAACCCACAAATATCAATAACTCAAAGTTCGGTCTGTGATCGTATAGTTTTATTCTCAGCACAGCAGAGTACAGCAATGGTAACAAATGTTTCAACAATCAGAGAGTATGGTGGTGTTCTCTCTAGGCGGTTTTCCCGCTGGTCTCTCTCGTTTCCAGAACTCCAGTGCTTATATACATTTGTCAGTTTTGACCAACGCAAAACACTAAAGTTCTAGAAGCTTATAGAGAGTTAAATGCATCTACAATTGGAAGGAATACGGGCGCCTGCATCATCAAAATCTGTCATAATGCAACCTTTGGCAACCTTTTACATTATCATTCTTAGTACAACTTCAGTACTTTATATTAATTATCATTAGCATCAATTCTTGTTTACCAAAACTGATGATGACAGATATTTGACCTTTTAACATGCAGCTTCAATTGCTGCTGAATTTGTAAAGGTGTTGAAAGTTGTTTATCCAAAACAGTATATTATAATAATGCTAAGTCATATTACTAAATATTATGCTGAGTAATTTTGAATTTGGAATTTTATATCTAAATTAACTTTGTCAACATATTTACTTGACCGAATTAGAAATCATGTAATTTTAGCTGCCCGTATTTTCCCAAGTACATATAATACACATCAGTACTATTTCAAGTCACACCAATTTATTACGTATATAATTTCCTAAAAGATTTATCTCCCGTACCTCATATTGTTACAACCGTAGTGTACATTTCGTACTATAGTTTATGTTATAATTTTATATGTACATATAAAAAATCAACGGATCCCACTATCGGCGACTTACGCTCAATAAGGTTGTTAATTTTGTTTTAAATGGTAATACGGTTTGCAAAATGTTTATATATAGTTATTTTCTTCCCATAATTACGCTTCTGAATGATTCTTTGTTTTCTAGTAATCTGTGTTTGAAGTTTAACAAATGGTTTTTACTCGAAACGACAATGAATGGGAGTTGCGTAATATTCAAGGCAACCTCAGATAAATAAGATCAACATATGGGTTATTGTCATCTCGCATCCATCACAACTCATACCTAAGTGAATTGCTTGACTCATACCCATCTTTTAGCTGACTCGTGTCCATCGATCAACTAATTCGTGCCCATCGCCTGATTGAGTGTAGAATTATTCATGAAGGTATACATGTATTTAAGTCAGTAGCGCGTTCGACTCTGGATCGCGAGGTCGTGAGTTCGAGTCCAGCATGCGGCAGGTCGGTTTCCTGTCTTTCGGATGAGACAGTAAAACTCGAGGTCCCGTGTCACAGTAGGTGTCGTACGTTGAAGAACCCTCACTGCTCAATGGCCGTAAGTGCCGAGCTTAGGCCAAAATTTGTAGCCCTTCACCGGCATTAGTCGGCATTAATGTTGTTTGGTATTGTAATGACATACAACTATCTGTGGACATGAATTGGCTTCAGAGGTACTTCGCTGTCTGAGGTATTGTCCAATTCACAAAACGTGACAGGCCGATTAACCTTTTGATTATCTTGCGGATGATTCCACTCAGTTTTCGGTTATGACAATCTCTATAAAAAAAGACTTTTTATTCCCCACTTGATACTCGTAGGTAGGATAACAAGTAAGAACGACTATTCTTGTCGTTGTAAATTTTATGTCGTTATTTTTTATTACCTAAATTTTTAACGTGTCCAGGTCAAGAAAGGGTTCACGAGACTATATTCTGCCAGGTTATATGGATATAAGATAAAAGGGTCGTTACAATTTTCGAGCTTTCGGCGATTTGATTTTGGTTTCGAAAACAAAGAAATTTAGAACCCCGAATGTGCATAGATAAGCGTAAAACCACGGTCTGGAAATCGCTTTGCAATTGCCTACCCGTGGTTTCATGTACCCGAAATCACTCGTAGCTAATAAAAATTAATAAAGGATAAAATGTGCTCAATTTATCCAATCACAGTAATTGTGATCGACAACTGAACTTATCGCGACGTCCGTTGATATAATACAATTCTGAAATTGTTTAACCTAAATGGTATGCTCTTTTCTATTCTTTAGACCAGTCTATTATAGTCTGTAGGGACGAAAGGGTTAATAGCCTCGATTTGACGAAATGAGCGAGCACCGTTTACTCGCAACGGCCAAAGCTTCATGAATAATAAAATATGCAGGAGTGATTTCAGGCACATGAATAATACAAAAATATGGACATGAATCCAACCACGGGCAGGAAAAAGCATAGCATAGTGATTCTGGACCGTGGTTTTACGACGACGGGGCTCCCTTTACTGTTTGTTTACAGTTCATTGCAAATTTGAGAATCACTATGTCTGATTTTTCAGTTGTTTATATGACAGAACAGACAATTTTCGTGTTAATTAGTAGTTGCTTTAGAGAACCTTTAAGGAACATACTATTAGTAGGATCGTCATTGCGCGTGGTAAACCGTCTTATAGGGATATTGGGAGTCTTTGAATTATAATAACTTAAATAAGTAATAAAAGTAATAAGTAAATAAATGACGGAAAACCCCGTCTATCTTGACATATTAGCATAAATTTCGTATAGCAAAAAGTGACAGAAACATGCCATCGAAAACTGCAAACGAAATTGCACTGCTTGTAAACTCCACACAATTGCCATGTATATAGCTTCAATTTCAACCTACTTAAACACGTGTAACTTGGACGAAATAGTCATTACTTACTGTTGAATATTTATTTTTTTCTATTGTGAAAATATACTTGGGTTATTTTTCTATGGTATAAAATGTACCTGCATCATTTTTCTATGGTGAAAAATATTTCCGTGCTTTTTCTATATCCGTAAAAAAATTATCTGGAAAACGGGTATTTTTTCCTACTGTACCTTACTGTGTACAAATAAGTAAAACGATGGATACGACTCTTCCAGTTATTTTGGTTACGAGTCGGTCAATCGTAGCATGACTTTGCCAAAGAGGATACGAGTTGAGATGGGCACGAATTGAGATTGATCCGAGTTTACCAACATTCAACAAAGAAGTAAACACGTTCCCATACAGGTTTTGTTTGTTTATTGTTGTTTAACGTCCCACTCGAGAATATTTCACTCATATGGAGACGTCACCAAATGCCGGTGAAGGGCTTCAAATTTTGGCCTATGCTCGGCACTTACGGCCATTGAGCAGTAGGGTTCTTTTTAACGTGCCAACCACCTACTGTGACAACCTCCAGCTTTTACTGCTCATCCAATAGACAGGAAACCAACCTGTCGCCGGCGGGACTCGAACTCACGACCTCACGATCCAGAGTCGAGCGCGCTACCGACTGAGCCAGGCCGGCTCCCCATACAGGTAGCAAATAACCAAAACACAAAGGACAGAAAAAGAAGGGAGACAGAATCGATAAAGAAATTTTGTTGTGCTTGTAAGAACAGAAATAGAACGTTGAAATGCTTTGAGGAAGGAAATAAAGCTGAAACAAATTATAACTTTGCCACCCTTCTTTGAATTTCCCCTGGAGAAACCTCAATTTGTCATCTGTTCAATCGTGGAATCTCAACTGGTCGGAGAAGACCAGTACTTTCTGTTATTTTTATCTATTTAACTTGAAAGTGGTTTTAGATTTAGATTATTTGTTTTACGCCATAGTCAACAATCTTTCAGTCAGATGATGGCGTCCAGTTTTTATTGCTGGTTTCCCAGGTAAAGACTACCGACCTTCCGCAAGTAAACTGGCAAACTCTCCCATGAAATTCGAAATGACCCTAGCGGGATTCCAACCAGAGGTGAGAGGCATTGTGATTTAAAGCGCAATGCTCTAACCACTCGGCCCTTTAACTTGAAGGTAGTAAAAGTATATGTATAGAAATGCAATATTTATATTTAGTAAAATGAACATTTGAAGTTTTCAGTGAAATACAGTTTGACGTACATTCATGTTTGACAGGCTTTCCATATCGATTTAACAGCAATGAATGGAATGCGATTGCCAAATAGGGGTGTTTGTATCACGTTGTTTTTACCATTTTCTGACTAATTGCAGTGTATGTGTGCACTAGTTTTGATTAGTATGTCTTTAAATTGTATAATGTGTGAATCGGAGAACTTTTTACCATATTTCATGTAGTTTATTTTAAGCGGTAATGGACCTTTAATGAATAGCATTGCTTTCCTGAAATAGCTATTACTGACAATTTGGTTTCTGTGTTTACTCTTTGTAGAGTGGGAACTAGTTTTTCGTGCCGTAAAGGGAAATGGTCAACAAGTTTACAGAAAATGGTTGGAAAGACAACGAGGCAAATGTCTTATGCACGAGGGTTGTATTCCAAGAAATGTGAAGATGCCTGGAGTCAGGATGAATTTAATGAAAACTTTGAGGAGTCCAATTATAGACTGCTGGGAAAATGAAGACATCAAAACGGTAAATGGGATGATTACACATTTATCTTTTTATCACTTGTAAATATAAACATACATAAATCTCGGATACCAAAATGTAAAATTTCAGGATGTCCAGGATATATCTAAATATCTGATGAATATAGGTCTGATCAGGTGCCACGGAGGAACAAACATCCCATTTGACCGATCATATATCATATATAAATACCGCCAGTCCACAGTCAAATTCAAATGAAGTAAGGACCAAATCCTCGTCACTAGTGGTACAGACAATCAAATATTTCAGTAATGGCAAACGACTGTAAATTTTGCGGGCTGTCAAGAACTTGTCAGTAAGAAATATCACTCCGTATATGAAATGTTTATGATATTGAACGTATATAGTTGAAATAAACAACATAGTAATTCAAAGTGAGATATAGTTGACACATGTTACCGATTGTTAACTAATTTTCTAATAAGACTAGTATTGTATTGATAATTTACGGAATTTGAATTCCAGAGGTCAAATGTTCTTTCTGGACGCATAGGAACCGGGTCCTGTTAACCATTATGATACTCGAAAATTTACATATCTTGTGATTGGTTATCATGATACTTATTTTTTTTTTTTTTGGTTTGTCCAACATCATTCTAATTCTACACATAAATACACTGTACTTGAAATAAAAACATGCTGGCATTTCTAATAGACAATATATTTGTAATGTTCGGAGACGTTGTCTTTCAACAAACTGTCGGCATTCCTACGGGAACCAATTGTACCCCTTTATTGGCCGACCAGACAAAGCAGAAACTGATGAATCATAAGGAGAAAAAACTACCGGTGTCCTTTGATTTGACATTTATTTATATATATATATATATATATATATATATATATATATATATATATATATATATATCGACGACATATTGTCAATTAACAATGAATCCCATACTCACCCGCATATGGAGTTAATATTTCACAAATGATCTGATATGCCAGGGCGTGTTCAACATATGAACATTCCATATACAGATTCCAATAACTCATTGAAAAAGTATTGACACAGGGATATCAAAAAATTCGTTTGATGTCAACGTTCGGCAAATTTTACGGTCGGTATAATAGTTTTTGGCGATTATTCTGTTTCACTAAGTGAAATGTTGAGTTGCGTGTTCGATGGAGGCTGTTGAGACATTTGTACCAATTGTAACGAGAATTCGTCCCTCACCTATTTCGTTTGGACTTGACTGTGGACTCATTACATGTGCGCCCGGTCGACAGGAGATGCTTTCTCCTCAATGACACCTGATCCCACCTATTGGTCTCTAGAGGTCTGTGATTGTCCATTTTTACCAGATTTGTATGTATGACATCCTAAAGATTTATACTTTGGTATCTGAGATTGTTTATACAGATATTAAATTACATTACTTTTATTCATGATATACAATCTTTGGGGATTTTAAGAACCATTTGTATATTTTAAAGAGAATTTAAATTATTTTCATGTTTAAGTCATCTGTCAATAAGTGGTAAAATGGTTCTCATGTCCTGGTTTAAATCTTACGACTCTACTCTTTTGTATGAAAACGCAATTCTTATGTACTGTAAACAACCGTGAAAATGTCGAGACGTTTTTCTTTCACACCAACATTTCTCCTTTGGTCACAGATGCATGCATAATTATATGCTCCTTATACTGCAAAGTATGCATATGCTGACATAGGCGCTATCGACCATATCACCGATAAAGGAGAAATGTCCAACAGCGATTATGTCTGTGTGCAGGATTATTTATACAGTACGGTTAATGTCGTCAGCACTGACTCTGTGTATACTACCTGTCTGTAGGATACGTTGCCTGTCAGGTTAATATCGTCTATGCCGATTGTGATCAGGGCTTATAATGTCTGTCTGCATGATACCGTATACCGTTACCTACACGTTTATCGTCGTCAATACCGATTGTGATTAGAATTTATTAGGGCTGCCACGATATACCGATGTATTGCAATACATTTCTTCATGATATGGATACCGCAATACATTGTACATAGTGTACGGATATATCACCAAAAAAATCGACTTGTTTAAATGAATTTTCTGGAAATCAAAACTCAATGTTCAGTTGTATTGACAAATTATTTTCGCTTTCATAATCTTAGTAGTCTCGGTCAGATGAACGTTTGTAGGTGTTCTAAATTACGGCACTGTATAACTACAAATACTATTACAACATTTCGTTTCAGCCGTAATGACGGCATTCGTAGATCTTTTGTTGTTGCTGTTGTTTAAAGTCCCACTCAAGAATATTTCACTCATATGGAGACGTCACCAAATGCCGCTAAAGGACTTTACATTTTGACCTGTGCTCGGCACTTACGGCCATTGAGCAGTGAGGGTGCTTTAACGTGCCTACACCTACTGTGACAAGGGACCTCGAATTTACAGTCTCATCCAAAAGACAGAAAACCAACCTGCCGCCGGCGGGACTCGAACTCACAACCTCACGATCCAGAGTCGAGCTACCGACAGAACAAGGCCGGTTCCGAACATGATTTACAACGTACACGTAAAACACAGGTAACGACAGGTGTTGTTGTATGCAAAAGGTAAATTGTAGTGAAGGGGCAAATCTTAAATTGAATGCTATCTGTTTTATTGCGGTACATTAAAAGTAGAATTTAAATGTTTGGATGTGTACAAATTCCAAGTGCTGATAGATAGTGCATAACAGTCAGGACGATGTTCCCTAATTCTGTTTCACCAAGTTCAGGACGATCAATAAAGATAGCTTAAAATGATATGGTAGCAAATGTTTTAGTGAGTGCCCTACAGATGTTTTATTTAAGGTGATAATTGTTGACAATACATTGCAATACGTATCGCAATACATAACTAAAATATTGCAATATTTCGTGGTACGCTCTCTCCATCTCGTGACAGCCCTAGAATTTATAATTCCTGGCTAAAGGAAAGCCATACGATGGTTGATAAAATCTCGTATTCAAAAACTTAAAGGGACTATGAAAACACGTTATCCCTCTGTATTTAATGATCCAGAAGTAGTAACTGAACTGGATAGGTTACATGACCAATATGTACTGGAACCAGCAGACAAAGCCTCAAATAATATAGTTTTTATTTGTAAGGCACATTACTTTAATTGTTTATTAGAAGAACTTGGGTTTAATACGAATTCTGGAAATCCTACATACACACGTAGCTCACTTTCAAAGGACGAGATCCTTCAAAATCACGTGTCCGTATTACGCTCATTTGATATACCTACAACGGATACCGATTTCGAGCTACCACATTTATACTGGATACCTAAACTTCATAAAACCCCATATAAGCAAAGATACATAGCAGGATCCAGCTAATGTTCTACCAAACCTTTATCTTTACTCCTTAAAAAGATATTGACAGCCATTAAGGAGAAACTTCAACAATACTGTACAGTTGCTTATTCCAGGAGCGGTGTAAATCAGATGTGGATACTTAAAAATTCTAAACAGCTTTTAGAAAATTTGAAGGCACACAATTTTTCTCGAATTCACTGTATCAAAACGTATGACTTCTCTACTCTTTACACTACTATTCCACATAAAAAATTAAAAGAAAGACTTTTCAGCATCATAGACAACTGCTTTTTCACTAAAGGTGGTACCCGAAAATTTAAATATCTAGTGATTGGCTATCAGGATACTTATTTCGTCAAACACCACTCTGATTCTACACATAAATATACTGCAGTTGATATAAAAAACATGCTGGAATTTCTGATAGACAATATATTTGTAATGTTCGGAGACGTGGTCTTTCAACAAACTGTCGGCATTCCTATGGGAACCAATTGTGCTCCTTTATTGGCCGACCTGTTCCTTTATTCATACGAAGCAGACTTCATTCAGAAACTGCTGAATCAAAAAGAAGAAAAAGTTAGCGGTGTCCTTTAATTTGACATTTAGATATATATCGACGACGTTTTGTCAATTAATAATGACAATTTTCATACATATGTCAATGCGATATATCCCAGCGAACTAGAAATTAAAGATACAACAGAATCAAGCACAAACGCTTCATACTTTGACATTTTACTTAATATAAACACAGACGGGAAATTAGCAACTAAACTATACGATAAACGCGACGATTTCGGCTTTCCCATCGTAAATTTTCCACATTTAAGTAGTAATATCCCTCAGTCACCCGCATATGGAGTTTATATTTCACAAATGATCCGATATGCCAGGGCGTGCACAACATATGAAGAGTTCATATACAGAGGTAAACTACTCACTGACAAATTATTGACACAGGGATATCGAAAACCGCGTTTAATGTCAACGTTCCGCAAATTTTACGGTCGGTATAATAGTCTTTTTTGCGACTACTCTGTTTCACTAAGTAAAATGTTGAGTTGCCTTTTCGTTGGCGGTTGTTGAGACGTCTGTACCAATTGTGACGAGGATACACTCCTCACTTGTTTCATTGGACTTGACTGTGGACTCACGGCGGGTGTGACCGGTCGACAGGGAATGCTTACTCCTCCATGGCACCTGATCCCACCTCTTGGTTTCCAGAGGTCCGTGTTTGTCCATTTATACCGGATTTGTATCTATGTCCTGGACATTCTATTGATTTAGACTTTGGTATCTGAAATTTTTATACTTAACCTGTCCGGATAATTTTACCTACACTGGTCGTGACCAAGTGTTAAAGTGTTTCTGTAAAGGTACAATATACGTTATCTGTCCGGATAATTTCATCCATACTGATCGTGACCAGGTTTTAAAGTGTTTCTCTGAAGGATACATCATTATTTTTTGTCCGGATAATGTCATCTATGCTGACTGTGACCAGGTGTTAAACTGTTTGTCCGCAGGATACCTTATCTGTTACCTGTTCGGGTTCTATCTATAATGATCGTGACCAGGGGTTGTACTATTTGTCTGGAGGAGGTGTTTCTAGTCCAATATGTTTATATTGATATTCAAATAATAATTAAGTCCATTCTTCAAGACTTTTGTGTATTTATAACTGGCTATAATTAAGGTAACTGTAGTTTTTTCAGTAGATCTGGTATATTTACATACACTTATTAAGTTGATGTAATTCTCTTTGATTCAAAGGTGAAAATAGAACTCTATACGAAAGGAGAAGTCGCTGCTTTTTTATTGTTTGATGGAAAAAACACAACAAACACAAATTGGTTTCGTTATGACATGTTACTGGACAGTAGCTGGTATGATCTGAAGGCGGGTTGCCCATGCAAGAAATTCAAGTATTTTAGCATAAGGGGGTACGTAGGTATCACAGCTGATGTAATTTATATAAATGCTCATACTTACTCTGATATTTTTAAAAGGCTTGCCTGATATTAAGACATCCTTAATACTATAAACGATTTTAACTGTCAATAAAACATATCAACTTTCTACAAATACTGAAATGATGTACTAAATTAAATGATGATGATGATGATGATGATGATGACAATGCACAACCAAAGAAACTTTCTAATAGCTTTTCATCTTGTTTAATATCGATTACGTAACTTTGCTTCTATAATATCCACATTCCGTATCGCACCTATGAATTTCATCTCGATATTTTCAGGCACGAAAGCCGATATTTTTTCATTGAGAAGAAATACGGTGGCTGTCCGGGTGATGAAGGCTGGTTTGTCGTTGCCGATCATATTTCCAAGCTTCATAAATGCCCTCGTGATACATCTAAAGTCTACCCACAGTTCCTGTACGCTAAAGACAAGAAGGTGGCATCGTGGAGCAAAAGTAATATTTTATTATGTTCTAATTCGCTCTGCTCAAACGAGCATAAATTATTTATCAACCAAACACAACAGTGGGAGATGCCTCTTGCCACACAAAGCAAATCAGCGTGTATTAAGTATCACGAAGAAAACATAATAACACGATCCTGTTTAGAAAATCATTAACTTAGTCCTTGGTTAACTTAGATTAAAACAGACATCTGAAACGAGAATACATTATAAACCAATTAAAGTGATATAATTTGTCACAACGATGATTTTTTGTGCCATGACTTATAGACGAGAATATAATAAAATGTGTGTTCAAATATATTATCAAACACGTGAAACGTTGTAAAAGATCTTTTTTGAGTTATTTGTTTTATTGGAATTTAAGTTTTCCCGTATCTTAAACAATCCGGCTGTATTTCCGTATGCATGTTTTACAATCTTGCCGCAATGTCCGGTTGAGTTGGGTAATTCATATTTGTCAAGAATGATAAAATCGAGTATGCGATGAGATCACCCGGCATAGCCGGAACGTAGACAATTTCAGAAATGAGTGTTTTGAAACGACGGAAAAGACCATCTTTGCCTGATTTACGTATGGAATGATGATATACGAAAAAACCGCAAAGGGTAATAAGAATAGAATATATATTTACTTCAAATAGCACGTATCTTCGAAAGAATTACCGGAGCCCCCGTGGCCGAGTGGTTAGAGCATTGCGCCTTAAATCACAAGGCCTCTCACCTCTGGTTCGAATCCTAGGGTCATTTCGAATTAAGTGGGAAAGTTTGCCAGTTTTCTTGCGGAAGGTCGTTGGTCTTTACCCTGGTAACCGGGGTTTCTCCTCCACCATTAAAACTGGACGCCATCATATGACTGAAAGATTGTTGAGTATGGCGTAAAACAAAAAATCAAATCAAATCAAATCAAATCGTAAGAATTACCGAAAGTTAATGTGTAATGGCCAGAATGATATCAAACTAATATTACGGGTTACGTTTGGCAAGTTTGGGGCAATTATACGTATGTATTTGTAATTCTAACCACCAGATGGTCTCTTTGGGATATAAACGAGATAAAATATTACATAAAATGGGCATGTATTTTCTTTTTCATCTGCGACAGCTCATATCACTTTAAAATATTAAATGTCCCCTTTTTTTAAATCAACCAATGTATTTGGTGCCAAAGGCTCGAATGGCTACCTGAATAACTATAATTCAGTCCGTGCAAACCTGCTTTGACCACTGTCCAATTGCAATCACTATACAGTCTACGTTAAACATGTTTCTGTCATACTAATCGAACACTACCACAGTAGCTCAATGTAAAGTTGATAAATACACATATGCAACACACATATAAACACACACACAATAAGAATTTTACCTACTTGCATGTACACCAACTTCATCCATTATTTTGAAACTATGTATTCATTTATGAAGAAATGAAATAATATCTGCCTAGAAAGCTAACTGTTCCTGAATTTGGTATAGACGTCGGCTGATCAATCGACAGGTTCATTGATTTAATTCAGCGATATATATTTGAAAAAAAATAGATAAATAAATTCCGACAAAAATTGTACGTTTGAGAGTCAGTTTTGCCAGACATGCACGCACTCAAAACAGTGATCAGTGCTTAAACTAACAACATAGTAATTATGTCCAGTTGACAAATGAAGAAATTGAATTTTATTTCCGTGATATAGATATTATAAACATAATAACAAAGTTGTAATGCTCAAGACGATATCGTTTCTGTCGATTAGACTTCATCAGTTGAGCTCTTTTTTAACATGTATGTGTATTTTTCAAAGAGAAAGTAGTATCATTTAAGGCCAAATAATAACTCTGCTGGTGAAGGGCAATTTCCGAAAACATGTACAGTCATTCGGTATTCAACAAATCGTATTGAGAAGTCATTGTTCTCATACCAAAAAAAATCTCTGGTAATCTCGGTGTTCTTTTGTGACATGAAACTGGTAAGACATCTGTTCTATGTCACCTGTGATTGCAATCGCATCTTGCGAAAACGCATGAGCACTCCAACTAAGTTGTTGGTCAGGTCTGGTTCAGACATCAAAGCACTGTTCAATGAAATATTTTTATAGACAGCAGATGAATCCAAAACCCCTCGTATATTTAAAACATCTCATATACCAAAGTATAAATATTTAGGATGTCCAGGACACACATACAAATCCGGCAAAAATGGAGAAACACAAACCTCTTGAAACCTAGAAGTGGGATCAGGTGCCATGGACAGTATACGCCAAATTCTTTTGGCACCCACAGCTCATTCGAACCTCTTAAAATAAGATTTTCGAGGTTTTCATTTTCAACAATAGAAACGTCGCCGGTGATGACATGCCCGATAGAATTATATTTGAAGGGAGATGATGCACATGAACATGTGACGGTGTTGTGTAGAAAATGCTTGATGGTCTAGGCACGGTAAAACCCGTTTGTAATTGAATAGCTTGGATGCCAGGTGTGGTCTTCAGTTTAAAATAAGGCGGAACACAGGACTGAACTTTTTCGTGATTTAGAACATTGCAAATGTTTAAAGCGTCTATTCCCTTTTTGTTAATTTAAGGAAAAGTTTTAGGAAAAGACGTTTCTGTTCAGTACAGTCATCATTGGCTGTGACTTTTTAGGGTCGTACACCCCAAAGAGAGGAAGATACCAGCTTTCTTCAGGTACCACTGCAGGTGCAACTTCAGCTACTCCACTATTGAGAACTTTAGACATAAAGTGTTCACGTTTCTGTGAGTTTTTATTGAGATTTGCATCAAGAATCTGTGCTTGTTTCGAAACGTGATAACGACTGTTGAGTAACAGTGGTTTTGAATTTTTAAATGGTAGTGGTGTTGACCAGTGACCAGTTTCGTCCATTTTAAATTCGACAGATAAACCAGTCTTGTTATCATCTGGCCCGCGCATAAAAATGTCATCATTTAGATTAATGTTGATTTCACATACAGGAAAAGTTGCCCTTCCATCAGCTAAAGCATGAGTTTTACGTACACTGATATCTGTTGGAGTGTGCATTTCTCCAAGACAAACCTCTCCAATTACTACCCAACCTAAGGGCAATCGTTGTGCTAAAGGATCACTTTTATGTCCAATAATTTGTTCAAGGACATGATGAACTTCAGGTAAGTCATGACCTATTAATAGTTCAACTTTGACCTTTGTATCAAGTTCAGGTAAGTAATTAGCTAAAGGAAAAATATGTGAATGTGCATCAGGAGTTGGGACTTCAGTTAAGATACTAGGAATCGAATCACACGCGATGTTAACTGATTTCACAAAAATACCTAAAACATGTCTACCACAAAGAGTTGAACTGCCTGACTCGAGGCCAAGTTTATCAAACAATTCAGGCTTCAGCATCGTACGATTACTTTGGTCGTCTATTGTTGCATAGACTCGTACACATTTATCTGGAGTATTTGAAGTATACACTAACACAGTTTTTCCGCAAGAGCGATTTTTACAGAATTCACCACGAAGAGCTGTACATCTTTAAGTAACAGATTCTACTGGAACCTCCCCGCCATTCACTTTATCGGGTGGCTTTAAGTTTTTCATATTTCAGAGATGGTAATTCACTGTCATGTTCACTTTGTTGTTAAAATTTCACTTCTGTTTCTGCTGCTGCTGCCACTTTTAATAATTTCTTGTTTAATAATATTGGTTCAGCTTTTCTTTTCACGAGTTCACTTTCTTTTTGAGATACTGTAAGCGTACCTTTTCAGCTTCAGATCTTGCCTGTCTTACACTAAGATTTGATACAACAGTACTGGTACACCTATTTGTGAAACTTTCTCAACAAACTCAAGTTTTTTTTTCTTACTTTTCACTTTGTGTATAGTTTCACAACGTTCATTCAAACATGCATTGTGTTCATTTAAAAGTTGTAACGATTCCTTTGTATTTTGCTCATAGAGATATGAGTTGTACTGTTCAGATGTACAACAAAAATCACTGAAATTGGTATAAATTCCTTTTTCCAAATCACGAAAATTTGTGTTTCACATGCATTAATGCCTTGTGAGAAACGTTCTGTTTGCTCCATAAACTTCGCCATTGCTTTGTATGTCAACTTCCTGATGCGTTTCACTTTTTCTGCTGTACTGTCCATCAGAAACCAAAAACTTTTTACTATGCCGCCAGGTGCTTAGCAGTTAGTTAACCACAAATGACTTAACAACGTATGCTCGTTGAATTATTTATTCAAAATTTGCATGTGTTGCAAAAGTCACTCGACTTTTGGTAAAAAGCTACAACAAAAACAAAAAAACCAATATAATACATGTCACTCATTCTAATTACAGCATTATTTTTACTCAAAATATTCAAAAGTACCATTTGTTTATAAATTAGCTCAAATTTAAACATTATCAAATAAACCTTTTTTAAGGTTTACATAGCCAAATAGAAAAGGTAAGTATGTATCAGTAATTAATAGGTCTAGCTAAAATGCATGAAAATTTGTCTCAGAATGTCATAAGAGAAACACAATATCTTATCAGTTAAAATTTCACTACATTCTGTTTTGGTTAAAAAATAATTGCAAGTATATCAAATATATTCATTAATGATGCAATTCCAACTTCCTTTTTGTTCTTCTAAGTACAGATGCAAAAAATTTAGCCATAGATAGCAGTTTATAATATCAGTCACATCATGGTGCACAATGTGACGAACGGGAAACACTTGAAAGAAAGTACAGGTAAGACAGGAAGTGCTAAAATGAAAGTAAAGGTACAAAAATAGAAGTGAAAGTGACCACATGCCCACAGGTAAGAGTAAAGAGAAATTGACAATATAGGTCATTCTATGTAAATAAAATAGTACATCAAAAATAAAAATAGACACAAAATGACCTTTTATCAAACAAAATGAAATAATTTAAAATAGCAGACAGCACATTGTACAACCTCTATATAAAAGCCACCTCCCTATAAAGATTGATTTTCCTATGACCCTAAGTAGGTCGTTATATACAAGTTTCACTGTATATGGGTCACGTTAAATACAAAGGACTAGATGGGATTTTAGAAAATGTTCGGATACAGAATGGGCCCTCAAATATTCTTTATAGAAGTCACCTGGTTAATTAGCAATATAAATTTACGTTGTGCATAAAATTTCATCCACTTTTTCATGACAATTTCAAACTATTAAATTTGAATATGATACATATGTTACATTATTGATTTACAATTCATGGAATATTCCCCTGAAATGTATTAAACTTCAACTCATATACCCCTAAAAATCAATGAACTCTTCTGTAAATCAATGACTTAGACCAGTCCAAATGTGTCTTTAGATCTAGATATGGCCGCATCAGGAAGGTGTCATCCGAATTTTTTAAAGGATAAAATATTCTGTTTGTTTGTTTGAATGGTGTTTTACGTCACACGCAACAATTTTGCGGTCATTTGGTAGTGACAAGTTTGTAATGGTAAAGTAGAGAACCCGATTACATGTACAATCAAATGAGATATAAACTTTCATGGATCCTGTTTTCTGATATGTGTAAAGAAATGAGAGCTATGAGAAAACAGTTTTTAATTGGACTAGATTGTTGTAGAATAGACTTCCCCACACCTCCCCGGAAAACGGGTCTATCCTAGACCTTACTCCATTAGCTGAAAAAGCGACCCAGCATACCATTTTCCCATACAGAAATCAGTACATCTTCTCCAAAGTCGGAAAACCGCTCAGGGATAGAATTTCACCCTCTAATTTCCGGATTTCAAAACAGATAATAGATGTGCGTAGAGGTAAAGTAAACTGAAGAATTCAATGTCGTAGGAACCCAATCAAAAGTGGATGGCCAGAAAATATAAAAACCTCGGTGAAAGAAGGTTTTCATATGAAGTTTTAATGCAATAAACATATAGTTAGCTTTCAAATGAGGATTTGAGGATGGCTGGTTGCTTTCTTTAAAACTGCCGCGCATTTGTTACGCAATTGATACCTCACCAGAGGCAGGAACCGAGAGTGCAAATTTAGAATATGTTAGCAATGTTTTCCTTAGTCACTTCCATAATTATTTTTGATTAATATCATGCTTCTTTGAACTGATAAATTCTTTTATCATACCTCTAATATGTATCTTTACCTCTGAACAGTCAAAATATAATGTCGTATGTCTGCATTTTTTGTTACACATATATTTGAACGGAAGGAATTATCTCTTCTCTCTCTTTCTATTAGTCTTTCTTTCTCTTCCTTGTTTCTTTTATCTTTGTCCTCTTTCTCTCTATTTTCTGTCTTTCTTTTTGTCCATCTCTCATATTTCTCATTGTCTCTCTCTTTTGTATCTGTCTCTTTCCGTCTCTCGTTTTAGCTCCCTTTTCTCTCTGCTTGTCTATTTTCTCTCTGTGTATTATTCTTTCTCTCTGTCTCTCTCTTCTCTCTATTATAGGTACCCAGTAAAGTAGACGAATGTCTTTCTTTTCTCTTTCACTTTCTCTCCTTCTTTGTCACTTCTCTCTTTCGCTATCTTTCTCTCTTGTTTATTTCTCATTTCTGTCTTTCTATCTCTAAATTCCCTCTTTTACTCTTTTTTTCTCTCCTTTTCTGTCATTTCCTTTTTTCTTTCGTCCTCTGTCTTTCCCTCTCAGTTATAGTTACAAAAGTGTACAGATGCCTCTCTTTCTCTCTCATTTCTTTCCTTTTCTCTCTCTCTCACTCTTGTCTTTCTTTTCTCTCTCTTTGTATGTTTTTCTCCAATTCTCATCCTCATTTCTTTTTCTTTTCTTTACCCCAACTCCTCTCTCTCCCTCTCTCTCTTAATAAATGTACGACGGACGACACCTGACAAAAGACGATCACAATAAGTCAAATTTAGCTTTTGCCTCACGTGACATAAATATCCAGGACAGGGGGCGTAGACGGCGCACCCCTCTCCCTTTCGATTACAAAGTATAGGTGTGTGTTCAGAAAAAATCAATTCAAAAGTTGACAAAAATATTTCTTGAAAAGCTACATTTTTTAAAATAAAAGATTAAGAAAATGACTTGCCAACATTTTCATGCCTCGCTACGCTCGACGAAAGCAATTGTTCACTATTTCTTCCCTCTATCTTGACATTCTACGCCTGGATCCACCATCGCTTTGTATTTTTGTAGTGTTTGCCCTACATATCAGTATGTTTAGAATCGTTTTCTCAGCGTATATGAAGAAGAAAGTTTACTTGTAAACAACCATTGGCTCAAAATGTATATAATTTTCTTTTGTGTAATTATCAATCTAAGATTTAATTTAAAAAAAATAAATTTAATCCCCCTCACCCCCCAAAAAAATAATAAAATTTAAAATTACTGTATCCGCCCCTACAGGATATCCAAAATAAGTGCGAGTCTGTAATGTTATAATGATAATGACACAACGTTATCGTTGGCGGGCGACAATTTGGGATGGGACACACTGCACATGTCGCCGGCGACAATTTGTGCAAAGTGTCACTGTTTGTGTATGTGTGTGTGTGTGCAAGTTCCTTGTTGATGTCGTTTCTGTGTTTTGCCTGCTTATATGATGCTCAGTTTGTTTGTTTGTTTATTGTTGTTTAACGTCCCACTCGAGAATATTTCACTCATATGGAGACGTCACCAAATGCCGGTGAAGGGCTTCAAATTTTGGCCTATACTCGGCACTTACGGCCATTGAGCAGTAGGGTTCTTTAACGTGCCAACACCTACTGTGACACGGGACCTCCAGCTTTTACTGTCTCATCCGAAAGACAGGAAAACCAACCTGTCGCCGGCGGGACTCGAACTCACGACCTCACGATCCAGAGTCGAGCGCGCTACCGACTGAGCCAGGCCGGCTCTATGATGCTCAGTGAGCAGCTATGATGCTCAAGTGCATTTGATTTGCGCTGATTTGCAATTCAATATATATCTGTTTGGAGGTCTCACATGATTTTGAAATTTCTTTTTGCGGTCTGTTTGTAAAACAATCTGTTGAACTTTCTGTAGTTTTAAAGCTATGTTATAATTTTATCTCACTGTGTATTTGTTTATATATATATACAGTAAAACCTGTATATAGGGGCCACCAAAGGGACCACAGGTTTAATTTAGTTGAAGTTTGCAGTCATGGTACTTTTCAAAACTGGCCTTTATAGACAGGTGATCCTTATTTAGAGGTAACCACTATAGCAGGTTTTACTGTATATGTATATATATATATATTATATATATATATATTTATTGCAGAAAAAGTCCCTGAATATCAGGCAGCTGATGTCTTTGCAGTCTATATTTCCAGAAACTGACGCCAGCACTGACAAGAGGCCGCATAATGATGTCTGATCAAGTTTAAATTTATGTTTTACTAGTAAACATTAAAGGCTTATTATTGTCAGAATTAATTTTGTTTTTATTTTAAGCGGTAAGGCCAATCCAATTTACTTCTATGTTATGCGCTCACCCTGAGTTGAAAAGACCAACTACAAATTCGAAAAACAACCTCATGGAAAACACAAAACTATTTGATTATACAAAAAAAAACAAAAAAAAACACATAAACACTCAAATTTCACAAATTTTTGGCCACTTGGCCTTTATCAAGTGAAAGACGACAATATGTATATCAGTTACATAGTATTAAGTCTGCACAATACAAAGCAAAATTGTATTGTGCAGACTTAATACTATGTAACTGATATACATATTGTCGTCTTTCACTTGATAAAGGCCAAGTGGCCGAAAATTTGTGAAATTTTAGTGTTTTTCTGGTTTTTTTTTTTTTTTTTTTTTTTTTTTTTGCATACTGATACTTCCCTTTGGAGGACATTAAATTTTATTTGATTATAATTGAGATTATGGAGTTAAGTTGAAGGAATAGGTCATACTAATCAAAATATGTTAAAGTACCCTGAGAGCGATACCTTTATTTTATCCGGGCCCCAAGTCACCAAAATTTACTCAATACTCAAGCTCAACTTATATTTCATTAATTTTGACCACAGAATCGCTCATAAAACCTCGAATTTGAGATAACAGACAATATGTTAGAATTTTACGTCAGTCACATGTAAATTTTTCTATCACACTTTAGAAATTCCTTGAAATAAAACGAATAAATACGTTGAGTGCGGTACACAAAATATGAGCACGTACTCAAATTATTTTTTTTTTTTTTCATATTTCTGAAGTTTTCTTCAACTGAGCAACAACTTTCACCATTATTTACAATTGTATGCCATCAATATACCCATGCCCATTTACAGAATAAACTTCGCTTGTTTTTGTCATGAAAAAGTAGTAAATTTGGTGACTTCGGGCCCCGAACGCTATGTCTGCATCAAACCATAACTGCAATAGCAAAACAATTTTATTACATATTGTGGTAGTTAATTATAAAGTTTTGTCGATGACATAAATTTGTAATTAATTCATCAAAGATAGGAAAATACTGTACGTATTTATTTCAAGTGGCGTATGAAAAGAACATACTTCCGAAATTACCAGTTGTCATTGTGTTTTAAATGTGTCCTAACCCAATACACTCGCAGGCTAAAGAAAAAATGGAATGACCCTACATTTCATTGAAATATCTTAATTAGAAAATCCTAGTTTGAACTGAAATTAGATTTCCCAAAATAAAGAAAAGAGATACAATCAAACATAAACATCCTTAAATTCCTCTATATTTGCATCGCTTGAGAAACTCAGTTTGGGAAATATTCACTTGCGATTGATTAGTTCAGCCTTACAATTTGTAGCTGTATACCATACTGGACCTGCTCCAATTTCACAAAATATATAGAAATTTAAGACTGACATACGCAACAATTTGTTCCCATGTTTGTCGGTACGAGTTATCGCGCCTGAAAGTTACCTGATTTACCTGAGTCCTACCATCACGCTGAAACGTAGTAAATTATTTCACACCCGAGTCGAGGAATCTTGTTACCAGCATATAGACCGATTCACATAAGATGACTGGGCGCAGTAATCTTTTGATTTTCGGTTATGACAAGCTACACGGGAAAAACGTTGTATTCCTCACTAGATACTCTCTTATGTATGGTGACAAGTAGGAACGATTACTCTAGTCAGTGTAATTTTAATGTTGTGCTTTATTTGTTTTGATTTTTGATTTGATTTTTTGTTTTACGCCATACTCAACAATCTTTCAGTCATATGATGGCGTCCAGTTTTTATTGGTGGAGGAGAAACCCAAGTTACCAGAGTAAAGACCACCGACCTACCGCAAGAAAACTGGCAAACTTTCCCACTCAATGTGCTTTATTTGTAAAATTTAAACTCATCCACATCAAAAAAGGGTTCACAAGACTCCAGCCCGCCAGGTTATTTAGATTTTACTATATATGTGTGACCATCAAATTGTATGATAATATGATTGTACATTTGCTGTATTAGTCAAATATGAACAGGAGAGACAAGTGAATTCGGCGATTTTTAGACAATCTGATAAAACATAAAAATTGAAAACTCATCTTATCATTTCTCTATAATATTAGTTTTACTTTTTATAATTGCTAATAATGACATAGGATTATAGATATTTTTGAGAAGCGTTTCTAACTCTCAATCCAAATCTGTTATTTTTGACTTTGCCGTATTTCAACATGATAACAATAGTTAATTCTATCCTTTGTTTGAAATTAGCCGAAGATAATATGTTTGGTAAATAATAACACCTTCATCTGCCATGTATAATCCATGTCCATTTAACATACAAACAACTTTTACGCAACAAACGCGCAAGTCAATTAAGAAACCCTTTTCATACTTAAATATCCTTCTTAGTAACCAAGTCTATGGATTAGCATACCCCCGCGTTACCTATCTTTTTATATGAGGACCACGACAGGAAAATAAGTTATGTCTTCACCTAAAAGTACACTTAGGGTACTTTAAGAAGAGTTTGAGCGAACCCTTTATTGATCCCTACCTTGACCAAGTGGAGTTCCAGACCGCGTACCCAGCGCGTCACTTTACACTGGAACTCCACCGAATAAACAGCTAGACTCTACATAAGTCTTCTTCGTATTTTTACAGATTTTGAATTATCGCACCGGGTCACATCCTGCACCTTGTGTAAGCGACACTCTCACACGTTTGCACAAAATATCCGACAAACACCATAAATGACCCCCGTGATAAGTGGTGGAGAAAACAAGATTCCCATGATATGAAAAGCAGGCCAACAAACTATAATCTAAGATCCAGTGAAAGTGAAACAACACAGCAGTCACTTCCATCTGCACCGCAAGAACAGCACCAAGAACAACAACTGCAGCAACCAGAACAACACCCGCAACAACAACAGCAACCAGAACAACAACCGCAACAACAACAGCAACTGCAGCAACCAGAACAACAACTGCAGCAACAACAACCACAGCAACAACTACAACTGCAGCGGCAACAACAACAACAAAGAAGGAAAATGGCCTCCGGTATTAGTTTAAAGAAGTTTGATGGCACGGAAAGTGTTCACATCTGGCTATCAAACTTCGAAAACTGGCAGAAGTTTCACAACGTATCGGATGAGGAAGCCCTTCTAGCTGTAGGCTGCAATTTAGAAGGCCATGCAGCAACGTGGTTACAGACATTAACAGAGGCACAAAGAACAAACCTCCAAAATTTCAAGGACTCCTTAAAACAAAGGTTTGCGCCAAAGGAGGCAAATTTTACGCTTCTAAGCATCAAACAAAAAACAACAGAAGCAACAGATGATTATCTGGCTAGAGCGGAGAAAACTGCCTTAGGCCACGATTTGCCAGAAAAATATAAGGTACAGTTTACCATAAACGGATTAGAAAAGCCTCTCAGAGGCAAAGTTATATCCAAAGAGCCAGCCTCATTTCAGCAACTTCGACACGCAGTGACACTGGCGAAAGCGGAGATTGAGGATACTGTTTCTCCCGAATCAGGTATCAACATACTAAAACTAGCAGACCAGCTAAAAGAGTCACTAAAAGCAGAAATTTCCGCCAGAAATGCAGATCAACAACAGAAACTGCCAAAAAATACCGCGGGAATGCAGCCACAAATACAACCTCACATGCAGCAGTATCCGCAGTATATGTACCCACCGCCGCCACCACCATACTATCCTCCACAACAGATAGCACCACAGTGGCAACCCAGACAGAGCCAACACGGTATACAGCAGAACAACAGGCCACCATGTAAAGGTTGCGGTAAGTGGTGTTACCCCAGATCTGCATGCCCAGCATACAATGTACAGTGTGCAAACTGCCACAAATGGCGACATTTTGATTTCGTTTGCCGCAGTAGATCAACACCAGTATATTCTGGGCAACAACCAACCCCGAATTATTATAATGGTCAGAATAGAACTAACCAACAAAATTTTTCTCGCTAGGGACGCGCGCCTATCCTTGTAAGGGATAGGCACCACACTACTAATACTGCATGCCCCCAAACATTTCATAATAAGCATGTATCAAATAACCATCACACCCCCACTAACAGTGTGAAAACCCAAACCTACTCAAACATGCCTAGAACAGCTCAACACTCAAACTCGGTTAATTTGATAATGCCTATTATGAAAAATACTGTAAGTACTCAAGTTTATGGAACTCCCATAAGAGCATTAGTTGACACGGGTGCAACTATCTCGTGTGTAGCAAAATCTGTTTTAACTAGGTTAGGTTTTAATAGAGACCAGCTACAGTCAAATAATGCAACTGAGGCTGTAGCTGTTGGGGGAGAAAAACATTGCAGTCTTGGAGTGCTATCCCTTCCAATTTCATTTGAGGGCATTATTATTGAACATCACTTCCATGTCTTTGAAGAATTCAATCAGCCACTCATTCTTGGGATAGATTTTCTGAAGGCTAATGATGCTGTTCTTAATATTCCACAAAGCACACTTTTTCTTAGGGACCCCATCACCCACCAAATTCATGCTATCGATGTAAACTCTGGTCTTGCTCGAGTGGGTAAGTCAATTACAATCAATCCTAAGTCAATTATGGCTGTTCAAGTACACATATCAAACCTATCAAACAGCCTGAATGTACTGCTTGAACCATCACCCGAGTTACCAAAACTAGGTCTAGCAGGAGCTAAATGCTTAGTAGACACAGTAAACAGTACTTCTCATTTTATACAGGTCATAAATCCAACTGACAATCCTATAACTCTAGATCCAAATACAAACATTGCTTCTGCCTGTATAATAAACCCTGAAACAGTGTCGTCACTTGAAACTCCAACCCAGTCAAATACAAACTCTGCTCCTAAACTCCATGAAGGTAAACCTCTTGACTTTGATCTCTCTGACTCTGACTTAACTTCAGATCAAAAACAAATGCTTTTAGCTTTTCTCCGTAAGCATAGGTCAGTCTTTGCTGCAGAACTTACAGAGCTTGGTAAGTGTAACCTACAACCACATTACATAGAGACCGGAAATGCATTACCAGTTCGCCAAAGATTTTATCGCCAGTCTCCTGAAACCAACGCTGAAATGAACCGCCAACTGGAAGAGATGCTAGAGGCTGACATCATTGAAGAATCAACATCTATGTGGCAAAGCCCCGTAGTGATGGTTAAAAAAAAGAATGGTCAGTTTCGTTTTGCGGTCGATTACAGAAAACTGAATTCTGTAACACAACAGTTCACTTTCCCCCTACCAAGGCTAGAAGATGTTTTTGACACAATAGGTATGTCTAAAGCTCAGATCTTTTCTACACTTGATTTAGCCTCTGGTTTTTGGCAGATACCTATGAACCCTGAAACTGCCCACAAATCGGCATTTGTCACTCCCACAGGGGTATATCAGTGGAAAAGAATGCCTTTTGGTCTTGTTAATGCACCAGCTAGTTTTCAGGCCTTAATGACTCAGGTTTTAAGAGGACTAAATTGGAAAATCTGTCTTGTTTATGTTGATGATATTCTGGTGTTCTCTAGTTCCTTTACTCAACATCTTCAGCATCTGGACCAAATTTTCTCTCACCTCTCTTCAGCAGGTCTGACTTTAAAGCCCAGCAAGTGCTCTTTTGCTCTTAAAAAGGTCCAATATCTTGGTCATGTCATTACTAAAAATGGAGTTCAAGTTGATGTTGCAAAAACAGAAGCTGTCAAATCATTCCCAATCCCCAAATCTGCCAAAGGTATCAGATCATTTCTTGGGCTTTGTAACTACTATCGCAGGTTTATTGTAAATCCTCTCACTTCTCTTCTTCGTAAGGATGTACGATTCAAATGGTGCGACTCATGTCAACAGGCCTTTGACAAGCTAAAACAAGCCCTAACTTCTCCTCCTGTTCTTGCTTACCCAGACAACTCAAAACAATTCATACTCACAACAGATGCATCAGGAACAGCTATTGGGTTTATTTTGGGTCAGTTAGATGACAACAAGAAGGAGCGTGTTATCGCATATAGTGGACGATCCCTAAATAAACATGAAAGAAAGTACTCTATATCTGAGAGAGTGTTTAGGTATCATAGAAGGCATAAAGACATACCATGTCTATTTAGCAGGGAAGCCATTCATTGTTTATACAGACCATGCAGCACTTAGGTGGCTACAGTCCATCAAACATGACACAGGAAGATTAGCCCGGTGGTCCGTACTACTACAAGGGTACAAATTTCAAGTCTTCCACAAGAAAGGCAAAAAGAATGGTGTCGCTGATGCCTTATCAAGAAGATCATACCCAGCACAATCACCAAAGGATTCTGAAACTGAAGCTGAAGATGTCATACCAAGTGCAGATGTCAAGTCCATACATACTGAGGAACATAACCAAGTGGCATTTTACTATAACAATGATGTCCCTCCAGTACCTATTGATAGACAGTCAGCCAATGTCTGTAACATTGCCACACACGAGTCAATTGGAAAACTTCAAAGTGAATGCCCAGACTTCTATTCTATGTACCGATACTTGTCAGAGGGCACAGTTCCATCAGCTAAGCAAGAGCGTGACAAACTTATCTCAGAAAGTAATCAGTATGTCTTTTTAGATAACACTTTATATCACTTCTATCAACCTCGCTCTAAGAAAATCTCTCGAATTCAACCAATTTTAAAGCAACTTGCAGTGCCACGTTGTCTACGTGAGGATGTCCTTCGCTCATACCATGACTGTATTGCTGGTGGAGCCCACCTAGGACTTGACCGGACATACAGAGCTATACAACTTAAGTATTATTGGCCAAAGATGTACCAGAATGTAGCAGATTATATTCGATCTTGTGGCACCTGCCAACAGGCCAAGAAGAGTTCCAACAAACCCAAAGCTCCCCTTATCAATATGCCAGTTGAGGACACATTCTCTCGTCTACACATAGACATCTTAGGGCCTTTTACTACTTCTTCA
Source organism: Atrina japonica (assembly GCA_030159075.1). NCBI lineage: Eukaryota > Metazoa > Mollusca > Bivalvia > Pterioida > Pinnidae > Atrina > Atrina japonica. The sequence goes on from BROG01001220.1 coordinate 93,945, forward strand.
GATGGGTACAAATACATCTTACTAGTTATTGACTCCTTTAGTAAATTTCCAGAAGCTTTTCCACTCAAAACCCAAGAGTCCAAGGAAATAGCCAAAGTTCTTTTCTCAGAAATTTTCGCTCGATATGGGGCACCTCGAGTAATTGTAAGTGATAGAGTTCAAAACTTTCTCAGTAAGCTTGTTACATCAGTCTGTGAAATTTTCCAAGTTACGCGACCAGTGCTTACCACCCACAAACTAATGCCGCATGTGAGCGAATGAACAGTACAATTGCACAATGTCTTAGGGCATACATCAATTCAGACCAAACAAATTGGCCTACTTTGCTACCAGGTGTTATGATGGCCCTAAGGATGAGTCCATGCACACAAGCATCT